>JAOWMA010000386.1:0-43475 GCA_025962755.1 Colletotrichum tropicicola
CCTTTAATACTAACTATTATTTATATTAATTTATACTTACTATATAAATACCTAGTTAAACTTAAGACTATAAAAAAAAAAAGATTAATAATTAATATTATAGTTTTATAGTAATTATATAAAAGGTATAAGATCCTTAAGATCTACTAGATTAATAATAGTAATAATCCTACTAATAGTTTAATAAAAAGTTTACTAAATAGAGTTCTAAAGTAACTTATTAAAATAAACAAAATAATAGTATAGATAGAGGGATAAGTAATAAAGACCTAAAGAAAGCTAAAGGTTAGTAGAGACAAAGAGATATAGAGGAGGTAAGGGACGTATAGTAGAACTATAATTATACTTATTTATATAAAGTATAAGTAAGGGTCTAAAGGTCTGAAAAATATAATATTATGCTCTAAAGTGTAATTATTATATATCACTTATTTGGTCTAATTACGCTCGTTTTACTATAAAAATAGAAATTATAAGTATTAGGATAATTAATAGTGCTGGATTAGCCTCTGCTGTTAATTAGCTCGCTTAACGGGCTAACTAGAAGTGGCCGCTTAGAAGGCTCCGGCCTATACGGGCCTTCGCTGCGGAGCCCACTCCGAATAGGTAACTTAGACAGAATAATACCATCACAACCAGAGGCACCTTTGCCAACGAACCGCTGTATACAGCACTAATATCACCTGTAGTGATACCAACAACCGGAGTGAGACTCCGGCAAGACCCCGGTGCTTCCAAAGCCTCGATGGCCTCAAGGCGGCCTGAAATACCCCGCCTGTGGGGGACAGTGGCAGGAATTAGCCCGAGCCTTGGCAGCACCGATCCGAGCTCAAGGGCTTGCAACTCCGAAAACAAGAAGGGCGTACCTACTCAAAGACAGAAACCGTTGCTAGAATACTAGTGGCCCTGTCTGTCAGCTTTGAGGGTTGCATGCCGGCACACCCATCACATACACTGACGTTGCCCGCAGGGAAGCCTGACGCAGCATGACATGATGATACGTGATCCCAGTCTGCAGCGAGTAACATCACCGGCCTTTCTTTATTTGCCTTCCTGGAAATCATCATCATGACCTCATCGTCCAATCCTTCCCTGCAACTGCTACCTATTACCACCAGCTTCAAGAAGCTACTTATTTTGACAGAAAACCTGCTTCTGATTTGAAGTACTCGTCACTCTCAATCTTCAGACTGAGACTATTTCAACCATCTACCCCCAGTGCATGCCGACTGGCCTCATCTCTCACCTGTCTCTAGCCTGTCAAGTTGCGCGTTCACTACTCATTCCCGTTCAGAACCGGACGCGACGCCACGCCAACCCCAATGATGAACCAAAACTTCGACACTCATAGCTGTTCGGAGCCACCCCTCTGACAGAAGGACGGTCTCGGTACGTTGCGACGCTGTGTAGATTTAGCAAAGTACGCTCCGTAGTCGTGACTTGTCTAACATGGCACAGTATTGCAACCCCTCTGCAATCTTTGGTGAGGCCTATCCAGCTGTGCGGCCCCCTCGCAACATGCAGGCCAAGCTTTACCGCCTTCACTTTGCCGTCTGCTGGGCCTCCCGTTGCTTTAGAAATCGGTCTTTGATACGGGTGTCAACCCGCATGAATAAATACCGATTGACGGCTAGGGCGGTCGCCGGAGTGATGCCCGCGTTGGGACCGCTCACCCTGAGTTGAATGCCGGATGCGAGAAACCAAAGGCAAAACAGTTCGAGGTACATCCTCTCATCAAGAAAGGCATTCGAATGGGTGGCCTCCACACCGCCGAAATGGCCTGAGCCGGGAACAGTGTTTTCGGCCGCGCTGCAGCACTCGCGGTCCACCTGCTCTCGATCCCGTCCGATCTGGACCCAGAAGCCCTCCGAGCATCTTGGAATTGGGTGGCCATCCAGAATCCTCCCGGTGAGGCTCGACCCGTAATTAGACGCTTGGCGAATGGCATTGCGCTGCCATTGAGAGGTCACTGGGCACATACATATAAACACGTACCTCAACCAAGGTCAAGTACTGACAGCAGTCAGCATGGTCGCTGCACCAAGAGGGATGTGACATGGATGATCAAGATCAGTCACACGGAGCCGTCGCGGCGGAAAGATGGCTCTGTCGCACCCCGTCACAAACTACAGGCAGGTCGATTTGATTTCCTTCGGCTGATGGCGGGGTTCGCACAAACACGCTGCACATCACGGCCTACAACTACAAGAACAAATGGCCCTCCCTCATCCGCTCTGAGCAGGTTTCATTGCTGGGTTCGAGAGTGGAGATATCTTCCAAATGCCGCTGGCCCGGAATCGAGAAAACAACACTGCCGGCGGGACAAATCTCGATGAACGATGGTGACGCTTCGAAAGCGAAGTAGTCGAGGTAAGAGGGCGCCGCTGTGAGCCATCCAAAGCCGTTGATTTATGGGAACGACGGCCAGGGACGGGAACACAGTGTGAGTGTTTTCCAACGACCTCGTCAGGCCGCGCATCCGCAACGCAAATTGTTATGCAGGTACTTTGTGTGCCGGCATGGGCCCCTCTCCCCGGCCGCCACCAGCGCAATGCCTCCCGTCTCGCCCTCCATTTCCTCCCACAGTTCGTTAGTCCCCGTTATGTGTGTGGCTGCCCTCGCGAGTGCTATCTATCTCTTCCTCGCTCCCACCGCAGGCTGCGAAGCGTCCAGGTCCATCGCGCAAATCTCTCAGTTCCGACTTTCATTTTCACAAGCCACCTTAGTACTGACGTCCGTTGCCGACTAGTATGAAGTCATCTTCATCCGCCGTTGTCGCCTCACTTCCTCATTCCCCCGATCGCTCCGCCGGTCCTTCTGCTGCCCCGACCCGTTCTCGAGACGCTTTCTCGTTGGACCTCAGCAGCCCATGCAACCGGAACGCAAATATCGCAGTATTCTTCCAGGACCTCCCGCCAGTAACCCGAGATCCCTTACAGACGACAATGGTGATGCCACTTCTTCGGCCAGCGGTGGCCAAGAGGGCTTCAAGAGGAAGCGCCGGGCGACCACCAAAGCCTGCAACAGCTGCCGGGAGAAGAAGATAGGGGTGAGGCATCCAATCTATTTTCTTTACTTTTTTTTGTGACATTTTCCCCCGTCTTTTGCGGTGGCGCAAGTTGATGCTTCGTGAGCGGTTTGTTCACGAAGAGGTGGGGGATAGTCACACACCACAACAACACACATCGCCGGGACCAGCCCGGGTTGAGGGTGTTGCCCACGCACTTCCGAAAGCATTTGATGGGTTCGTCTCTTGTTTGTTTTGCTGCTAAATTCTTCCCTAGTGCAATGGCCTGCAGCCATGCAGCCACTGCCAGCGCCGCGGCCTTGCTTGTGAATACACATCAATTTCCAAGACGATTCTCAACTCGATTCCTTCGGGCTTGAAGCTTCTCGACGAGACAACGGCCCGGACTCACAGGTATGCCGCCGAGCTGCTCAGTATCCTCCGCTCTCTCTCCCACGACCAAGTTGGGGATGTCCTCCAGCAGTTGCGTTCCGGAAAGGACGCATCGAACATTGTCTCTGCACTCCGCGGCCAGCATCACTCGACCTTGGACGTTCCGTTCCACGGCACTCTCCACGGCGTTCCGCCCCCGGACCAACACTCCCTCGAGTTCGAGCTGATGGTGCGCCACGCCATCGCTTATTCTCCGTGGGCCCCGACAGAGCTCCCGCATCTGGACGTCGAGCCGACCTCGAAGTCGGGTCATAGTCCTGCTGTCGACTCCCCGTCGCCTCTCCCCCTCGCGGAACCAGAATCTTCGTCTTCCAGCAGAGCCCGATCTACGCCCCAGGGACCGCGCGACAGCAGCTCTTCGAGCCTCAGTCTAGGCGTGCAAGGCAAGCCGAGCAGACGGGAGATGACTTTGACAGATCCTCCGCCTCTATGCGACGAAAGGCTCCACAAGCTTGACATCCTAGCGTGGACAAACGTACCCATCACGAACGAGGCAGCCAAGAGGGCCCTGTCTCTCCATCTCGAGACGGACCACATAATCATTGCGCTTTTTGACGCCGACTTGTTCCTGAATGACTTGATTTCCGGCAGCACCCGCTTTTGTTCCAGGCTCCTGGTCAGCTCTCTTCTCAGCTGGGCTTGTGTGAGAGGACTCGTTTTTCTTATGGTAAATGTGGTTGACAGAGTAACCTAATACGGTGGCAGCAAGCTTACACGGCTTTCAACGTGGAGGGTGCCGCTTGGAGTTATGCCTTCTACGACGAGGCCGTTGAGTTGTTGCAGCAGGAGAAGAGCCTCGGCCTCCGGTCCCCAAATACTATCGCGGCTCTGGTGTACCTTAGCATGTCTTCGACCTGTCACGCGAATAATGCGACCGACGCGTCATGGCATCTGGAAAGCGCGATTGATCTGGCCAAAGACATGGGTCTATTCGGCGTCACGGACGAGCAAATGGTTGAGGACTGGGTAGACGGTGCTACGGACCCGGCATGGGAAAAGGCCAAGGCCCAGACGGCTTGGGGCAGCTTTGTCTACATAACGTATGTGTGGGCGGGAGACGTGTCGACGTCTGCTCAACCGCTACCCCTGAAAGCTTCGCTGCGTGGTGCAATTACTGATGCGGTGCGAAAGGATACATTGCGCGCACAACCAAAGTTGCAAGATCGCACACCCCCCGGTTGCGCCGATCCCGGGAGCCGCTGACGGCTCCAAAGACGCCGACCTGTCCGACAAGCGGCAGCCGCCGGCCTTTGCGGGCAAAACGTTTCCGTTCCTCTGCCAGTTGGCTCTGATTGCCCACGACATGATCTGGATGAACTACGCGGGGAGCAGCTTGGGATCGACAGTCCAGTCCAGGGTGAAATCAATGGCGTTGGTATACAGACGCTTCCTGGCATGGGCCGACAGCTTGCCGCTGGAGCTGGTGCGAGGGGCGGAAAGCCCACATGACGTTCTCGTCCTGCAGTGAGTGAATTTGCTGTCTGCGCAGAGTATGCGCGAACCGAGGAAGAAAGGGGCCGAAAGGCGGCTGACTGGTTCCGCGCAGCATTTACCTCCACGCCTTCGTGCTGGATCTGTTCCGCCCCCTGATCCGAGACACGGACGCCATGCGATCGAGACTGGAGTCCTTCACTTCGCAACAGGCACCTCCCGAGGCCGTCTGTTCCGCGTCGGCCACCCAGCTGAAACGGATAGCCATCACGTTTTTCCAGACTTGCAGCTGTGCGTCGTACTGCTTCAACTGGCACACGGCGCTCCTCTACGTCGCCAATGCAGCCCTCCGCGAGCCGACACAGGCCATCGACAGCTCGGAAAGGCTATCGGACCTGCGCACCTGCATACTAGGCTACCGGAAGCTCCAGCACTGCTACCGCTTGTCCCAGGGAATCGTCCGAGGTCTGTTGTCCATGGCGTTGCGAGAAGGGCTGATAATGTCTTCGGAGGCGAGGGCAATGATGAGGCATTCGGACGAGAGGGGCAAACACCACCCTGTGTCGCACAATCTTCTGGCCCCGTTCACTGTGGACCTCGACCTGGCCATCATCGACCCGGCAGCGGCGCTCGTCGACAAACTGGCGGCCGAATTCGACGAGCTGGCGATCCTGAACGAGTTCACCGTGGTCAACACGGCAAGAGAACCGCTCGAGCTCTCGAGCGAGACCATCAGCTCGGATGTAGAGGGATGAATGGCCAGCAACAAACGACTGGCGGCCGCAGCATGAAATTTGACGCGGGTTGGGGGGGAAAAGGTCACATCTTTGGAGCACCATCACGGGCTGCGTTGGTCGAAGGGGACTTTGGCGGGCTGGGGCGACATGGGCCGAAAGCTGGGAAACAGGCAATACAAGCTGCGCAAGGCGGACTAGAACACGCACAGCCATATCATAGGGCAAGACGACATGAAGAAATGCATCAAGCACGCACACTTCGCGAGGGCCACTCGGGATGTGCGCGGCTGTCCACCCTATCCCACCTCGCTCATCTCGAAAGGCAAGCAGAGAGAGGGCTGAATTGGACGTAGGGACGGAGCGTGTTCCATCTTCCAGGACCTCGTTGGCCATTCTTCGCAAGCACCTCCGTATCCAGCCAGCGTCGTGGCGCTCGCGCAGGCCATCTCCCATCGGGCCGTGTGTATGTGACGGGGAGGAGGGCACCTCGAGCCTCTCGCTCGATTGCTCTGGTTCTCGGACAACGTGGCACTCGCGGGGATGTTCGTGGTACTCGCGGGGATGTTCGACGTGTCTGTGGAGATGTCGGGATCGAGGCTGCGGCTGTTGTCACGCGACATCTGTTGCGGGCTCGGGAGAGGTATGAATAGGAAGAGACAGTTGGTACACGCGGAGAGGAAAGGAAAGGGGGTGCCCTAGGTATATCAGTGGCTCTTGCAAGCACGGAAGAGCGACACGACAAGATAAATCGAGCGTGGATCGGAGAGCCCAAGCAATATGGAGGGGGAAAACTCGGCCGGGCCTGGTGGAAGGAGACGGGGGCCTGGACTGCTCGGGTACAGCACGCGATATGTGCTTAGCCGGCCACGCTGCCACATACCGGGCTATCTACCTAGGTACCTAGGTAAGGTACCTTAGGCACCTTGGCTGGTAGGTACCTACTTACCTAAGGCACCTGGTCCAGAGGCATGGAACAGGACAGGACATGAAGGCGACAAAGAGCCCAGCGCGTCCCGCGGCCGTCAGCTCCTCGTCCAGTCCAGCAGTTCATCTCGTGCCCATTCTCCGCGGCGCCAAAGGACAGTGAGGCTGGCCGTCGTTTGGCACGGTGTCTGCTAACGCCCTACTATGGGTTGATGATGCCCGACGACGACCGCTGTACCTACCTGGCCAGGAAACGCACATGGTACCGTACCTCCTACGTTGGTAACTGCCTAGGTAAGGTACCCAAGGTAAGGTAATGTACCTCCCGCCTCTGATTGGCGGAGTGCTTTCCGGGGAGTCGCAATTGGCTGGGCGCGCTTCCATTGCTTTCTCGGCATGTGATTGGCCGGTGCCCTTGGCTTACCTAAGATAACGTGCCCAAGGCAAGGTGCCTTACCTACCTTAGGTATCTTAGTAAGGAAAGGTGGGGAGGCATGCACGTGCCTTGGGTATCTTTTGTGACCTTGCGAAGTACCTAAAGGTGGGTGGGTAGGCACTTTCTTTCTCCCACCCCTTTCCTGTTGCTCCGCTCGCCTTTGTCTGGCTCCCAAGGAGTCAGTGTTCGATGCGGCCGGCCAGCCACTGTCTCCCAAGGCCGGTTTCATTCCTGCGGTCCCAAAAGCTTCGTCCACATGCCTCCCGGGCTGATTCCTACCGGAGTCGGCTCCGAGCCCCGTTCGCGCGTCGCCCCCATTGGGAAACTCTGTCGTAGCATCCCACATTGCCTTTCAGGGTCCTGGCCGAGGAAGAGTCACGCTCTCCCGTCTGCTCAGTGCCTGCGTTCACCTGTCACTGTGGACGCCGCCCTCCACCAGCTCGCCAAACGTTGGGCTGATTGTCATTCGATTCTGGTCTTTTACTTTTCGCTTCGGATTCGGCGCTGTCTGTTGGCCTGTCCTTCAGCTTGCCGGCAAGGATCATCATCATGGAATGTCGTGACACATGCAGTCCTTCTAGAAATATCCAGTTTCTTGCTTGCTCTCTCTCTCTCTCTCTCTCTCTCTCTCTCTCTCTCTCTCTCTCTCTCTCTCTCTCTCTCTCTCTCTCTCTCTCTACCGTGCCAGGCCTGGACACCCAAAGTGGCCGCCAGAGCATCTCGATCAACTTGCTCCGTGCTCCATCATCAACCACATTGACCACCTGCCGTTGTTTCAAGTGGCGCATCCCACACGCAAGTGTTTACGACGCGTCCATCCGCTTCGACCGAAAAAACCCGCTCAGTGCCCCCATCAGCTGAGGCAGCCCCTTCTCGTGGCTATCGCCATTCATCCCGCCGCGAATCCAGCCTGGAAGTTTACCCCGAATTCTGTCCGTTCCGTACCTTCGATCGACGAGCACGATCGCCGCATAGTCTCCTCGGTGTCTGATAGCCCGTCCGATGCTCTGGTTCACCGCCCGCATACACGCGTTCTCGTAGAAGTCCCTCGCTGCCTGCTTCCCGGCCGCCAGCGCCGCCTCTCGAGACATGTTGGTACCCCCTGATGGGTCGGTCAGTCGCTGAACCGTCGTGGTCTCGATGTACTCCGTCTTGGCCTTCCATTCGGGAGAGTTGATGTTCGGGTACGGTAGCCCAATGATTATGACACAGCGGCCGAGACGGTCCGAGAAGTTGATGCCCTCGCTCATCTTGCCGCCAACGACACTCAAGAGGAGTGCGCCGCGGGGCTTTGGGGTCGCTCCCGCGCCCTTCTTCGACTCGGTTTCGTCTCCCAGGATGGCCTTGCTGTATGCCTCGAGCACCTCGTCACTCGAGCCACCGCGAGTCTCCCTGAAGACCTCCTTTCTCTCCTGTAGACGCTCCCAGACCGACTTTGGTTCTCCAGTGGCCCGGCTTTCCCACGCTGCGACGACTTCATCGAGGTAGCCGTAGCTGGGAAAGAAGACAACAACACCGTCGGGGACAACGTTGCACATGTTGAGGATTGCGAGTCCGAGCTGGCTCAGCATTGCCTTATCGCTCCTGCGTTGGAAGCTGAACTCGAAAGTCGAGCCGACGTCCCTGTTGGGACCAGGTTTGGTGCTAGCTAGGGTCCATACGCATAGATTTGACGGCGGGATGACGTGTCCACAGCTGAGCGTCGTGAGCTTCGAGTCCGAGAGATAAGGAAAGAGATGGGCCTTGTAGTCGTCGAAGGGTGACATTGTTCCACCCGCGAGAATAACCGCCCTAGCCTTCGTGGCGATTGACGAGAATGCATGAGTTGGGGATAAGAGGAGGTAAGAGAGTTGGATATCTGGGGGGCTGGACGACAGCTTCTCGTAGAATATGCGACCCTCGGAGCTTAGGTTCGTGAGAGAGATGAGAAAGGAGGACAAGATGTGAAGTACTGGCGTGGATGATCTGGGTGGTGCCTTGCCGGCATTCGCGTCTGCTGCTTCCTCCTCGACATGCGCCACGTAGCTCTCGATCTTGTAGGCTAGCTTCGAGTCTTGGATGTACTGGATCAGCTTGAACAGGTTGATCTGATCCACTCCTTTGCATCGAAGCAAAACTTTCGAGTCGACGATGCCTTGGGATGTCTGCCGATGGTCAGTTGAGTTAACGAATCGCCCGCGTCAGAGACGACGTACCTTGAGCTTGAGTGCCCCATCCATCCACTCAGTCAGGCCTTCTATGACCCTGCCAACCTGTCCCACAAAGACCCGGTTCTCTCCCTTCAACTTCTTGCCGAACCTTTTCACATAGACGCCGAGCATTTGTCGGGCTCGTCTGAGCTCGCTGAGCTTCACCTCCGACGCGTAGACGTTCGCAACAGCATCCATGATGTTGTGCGCCTCGTCGACAATCACCACGTTGCCCTCAAGCTTTATGCCGAGGGCGTCTCTGGCATTCTTCTGCAGGAGCAGTGGGTATGGGAGGGTAACGATCTCGGCCCCTTCGATAGCTGTTCTTGACGCATAGTAAGGGCATACTGAGAGCTTCTTACCCAGATGGTAGAGGTCCTCGATGTCTGGTAGTGTGGCGTGTGCCGTGTCCCTGAACTGGTGAGTCTGGGCGATGTTGTCCTCATTCAGGGTATAAGGGCATTTATCCTTGGCTTTGGGCTTCTGCAGTTCGGAACAGCGATCATTGATGGCAGACAGCGTGCCTAGGCGTGCCACGGATGGGTTGATGCAAAGCTTCTGGCGGGACGACAGCGGCAAGTGCTTGACTGGTTCTTTGGCAGGATGTTTGTCTTCACTCTGGCGTTGCATGACAGACGAGGGCATGGAGGAGGGAAAGGCGGGCCGTCGCAGTTCAGATATGAATTGAGTGAGCTGGGAATGCGTTCTTGACGTGTAGTATATCTGACAAGCGCCATGTTACCAATGGGCCCACCAGCGAAAGGGGGCCTGCGCACCTTGACTCCGTCCTCGATCTTGTCTTCCTCTTGCTCCGGTCTGAGACTGCCCAAGCCGAAGCGCGTGAGGATGTCCTTCGTCTCCTTGCTGAGACCGGACATGGCGTCGCCATCATCGGGTGCGCCGGAGCCGTCCGCTTCATCCAACAGCCACTCGTCGTCCTCATCAACGACATGGTGTGCCTTCGACTTCGAAGGGCCGTCGTCGAAGCGACGTCGCTTGGCGCTGCGGGCTTCTACAGCCTTTTCTTTTTGGCGGATCTGCTCCAGCTTCTTCTCTCGTTCCTCCCAGGTGCGTGCAAGGTCCTCTCTTTTCCGGCGCAGCATTTGCTCGACGATCCAGTCAGGCTCGTCCTTGAAGTCATCCATATTGACTTTCAAGGAGGCCTCGTGCTCCTCGACGCGCTGGTTCCTCAGCCATGTCAAAGAAGCGCAGATGAGCGAGAGTGATTTGCCCTGGGACATCTATTAGAGTCGGCCGCATGGATGCAGGGGCGCCACTCACTGTGCCTGTCGGACTCTCGAGGATGCCAACCTGCCCATTTCCGCTCTGCAGCACGCCATATGCAGTTTTCATGAAGTCAGTCTGTACATCGTATGGAGTGTAGGGGTGATTAAAATCGATTCCGTCGGGTACAGGCTGGTCACTGCCGGGCGACATGGTGATGAAGCCTGGACATGTGCCAGGACATGTGATGTGGAAGCGGATATGGCTGGGGTGGAGCAAGCGAAGAGAATGATGTTGCTATTTCTCTGTTTCTACGTTCTCATTAGTTGAGCAGCTGGATTATTAGTTGGTTCACAGGATCGTGTACGAGGTCGCCGGTGTTGTCGAGTTGATGGGTTGGGAATGGCTTCAATGAGATTGGATGAGTCCGCGAACGGGAAAAACAGAGACCCACTGGGGGACCAAGACGGGACTGGGCTCGGTGAAGGTCCAGACCGGGCTGTGTACCTTACCTTAGGTATTCTGTCGGTGGGCCGAGGTGAACCACGCACAAAAGCAGGCTGTTCAGCCCTCGCTTACCTAAGAGCGAAAAAGGGAAAAAAACAAGAAGGAGCACAGGCCACACACATCCCACCCGCCGCTCTCCTTCTCAAAAACTCTTAGGGCTGCCCTGCCCTCCGCCCCGCTTAACAATTTTCCGGAGCTTGCCGGGCTGCAGAGTACTCTCACAAATTCCTGCGCTTGCGACTTGACGAAAAAAGAATCCCCATCCGCGACACCAGCAAGACGACCAACGATCCAACACCGTCGCCATGCCTACCCGATTCTCGCGCACCCGCAAGCAGTACGTTGTTCAATCCCGTTCGATCATCCAGAGTTTCTCCCGCGATTGTTGTTGGCGCCGTCGAATGGAGGGGAGGCGAGGGCAGAAGAGAGGAGGTTGATGTTGGCGGATGAGGGCGGCCTTGATGATGATGACGATGATGTGCTGCCCCCCCAGCAAGAGGAGGACAAACCGAACAACAAGCGGCCATCGCGACGCGGGAGAAACGAACGAGACCGAATTTTCTTTTGCAGTGATCGTGGAAGCTGACGTTTCTCTCCCCTCGCAGCCGCGGACACGTTTCCGCCGGTCACGGACGTGTTGGCAAGCACCGCAAGCACCCAGGTGGTCGCGGTCTGGCCGGTGGTCAGCACCACCACCGTACTAACCTCGACAAGTACCACCCTGGTATGCTCAGCTGTGTCTCTGAGAGCATCGGGCAACGTTTGCTAACAGCCGCGCAGGTTACTTCGGTAAGGTCGGTATGCGGTACTTCCACAAGCAGCAAGCGTACGTCTTCCCCGAATCCGAACAGTCTGTGGCTCCCGATTGTGCTCTGCGATTCCGACGGCTCTCGACCAAAGACGACTGATCTCGACGCGCATCGATCATGTGCCCTGCGGGCAAGGGCAAGGCCGACGGAATGCCACTGTCCAGTGAGACTCGAATCACACAGAGCCTGCGGCATGTGCCAGGACGACCCGACAAACACACGCAATTTCGGACACCACAGCCACGAACCGCAGAGCACAGTCGCGACACACACGAGCCGAGGATCCCCCCACATGATCGCGTCACGTACTGACCCACGTCTGCAGCCACTTCTGGAAGCCCGTGATCAACCTGGACAAGCTCTGGACTCTCGTCCCCGCCGAGAAGAGGGATGAGTACCTCGCCGGCAAGAAGGACACCATCCCCGTCATCGACCTCCTTCCCTTCGGCTACTCCAAGGTCCTCGGCAAGGGCCGTCTCCCCGAGGTCCCCATCGTCGTGAAGGCTCGGTGGGTGAGCAAGCTGGTACGTTGCCCTCGTCTCTTACCCTCCTCCTCCTCCTCCCCCGCCCCTCCCACACATGATGCTGACTGTCCCCGCAGGCGGAGAAGAAGATCACCGAGGCCGGTGGTGTCGTTGAGCTGGTGGCATAAGTTCGGAATACTCCACGAGGGATCCAAACACACTTGACGTATTGGGAATGACGGCCATGCAGCCTCGGAGCGGGCGGCGGACCGCTTTTTTGTCACACAACTTGCGCTTGGCGGGACATGGGAAAGGGCCTAGGGACGGCTTTTCGCATTGCATGAAGATCTGACTTCCAAGGAGTTAAACCGAATAAAAAAAGGCTCTTGATCTCACATCATGGCGGGCGACGCCATACATACACATACACACACACACGCACATCGCAGCAGCGTATGCATGCCATGGCGTGCGTGATGATGGGCCGTCTGCCTTTTTCTGTCTTGTTTCGGTGGGCGTCTGGGTCAAGACGGACGGGACGGGTACGATTGAATGGTATTACTTTACGTCGACTGTCTTGTCTGATATGTTCCACGTGCCATGATCTTTTCTGATGCCCGCCTCCCAATGCCGTCCGTCCGTGATGCGTCAAGTTGCCCTCAGGAAACGCGGTAACAATTGAAACGCGCCTCGCCTCCCAACGCCATCCGCTCTCCCGTCTAATCGTACAAATGCATGCTATCATATCATACGCTCACTGGCGTCAAACAGACGCCTTTGTTCGGAATCTAGAGTCGTAGGGTGCCAAAGACATTATCATTACGCCTGCAGCATGTCCATCTCGTCATCGTCAGCCTCTACGTCCACCTCGACCGACGGTTTCGGCTCCGGCACGCGCAAAAACTCGTGCTCCAGCGCCTCCTTGGCACTGATTCTTCTCGCCGGGTCCAGCTCCAAGCAGCGACTCAAAAAGTCGACGGCCAGCTTCTCCTCGTCGGTCAAGGGAATGCCCGGCTGGCCGTCTTTGCCGCCGTCGGTGCGGCATGTGGACCACAGGATAATCTTCTCCAGCGAGAATCCTGCGCTGCCCACTGTGGGGATGTTAGTCTCGAACATGCAGCCATGCAATAGGCCAGCCTGCTTCATACGCTTCGTGCCAAAGATGGTTGCTATCTCGATCATGGCCTCGACGTCGTCGGCGCTGTTGAAGAAGGGGAAGCGCTTGCTCATGATGGTCAGCAGAATGACGCCCGCCGACCAAATGTCAATCTTGGTCGTCTGCTCGGTGCACTTGAACAAGACCTCGGGAGCCCGGAACCCCCTCGTGCCAGCGCGATTCGCCCGGCGGGAAGGGCGAGTGTCCGTCTTGGGGTAGCCTTGCTGCGGGCCGTTCTGCGATGCCGCGCTGTTCTGGACGCGCTGCTTGCGTACGTCTCGACTCTCGTGGCACAGGCATGGCTTGCTGTCGGAGCCCTCGCGCTCGGCCAGACCAAAGTCGACGAGCACGCCGCGGCGCGACTGGGGGTCGTAGAGGAAGTTGGTGGGCTTGATGTCTCGGTGCAGAATTTTGTGGTCGTGAACGGCCTTGAGGGCAGTAAACAGACTGCGGAGGTAAATGGCCATGTCTGCGACCTTCATATGGCGGAAATAATCACGGAAATCCTCGTGGCGGAAGTAGGGTAAAATGGCGACGACCTGGTCGGTGTGGCGGAAGGCTGTGATCAGGGGACACACGGCGGGGCAGTTCCGCAGGTCGTGGAGTAGTTCGAGCTCGTTCAGGATACGCGTCGGACTTGACGTGACGTAAATCTTTTTGATGGCAACATACTTGGTGCGACGCCGTGTTTCTCGTTCTCGCGGGACAGACGTGTCGCTGCCCTTGCGCTTCAGGGGCGGCGGCGTCCACTTGGGGGCGTCGTCCTTTTCAATGTCCCAGTCGTTGTCGTATTTGTCGTACAGTCGATCTTCGGCTTTGTAGACGGTTGAGAAGGTGCCTGGAGCAAAGCAGAGGTCAGCGAGGGTTCGTTCATGCGGACGGGCAGGCTGGGCAGTGTACCTTCGCCGATCCTCTTAATCAGGCGGTACTTGTTGCGGAAGCCGGGGAAGCTGTCCTGGAGGCGGTCCATGTCGCGCTGGACGCCCGAGTCGACGATGTCGTCCTCGTCGGAGCTCTCGTCGGAGTGGTCGTTCTCGGCATCGTCGGCGTCGTCGTCCTCCTCGACCTCGGTCTGGTGCTCGGAGCCGGGGACCATCTCTGTGTCCTCGGTGCGGGCGTGGGGAGGATCCTCGTGGATGTCAAAGGCGTCGCGGCTGCGTTTCCTCGTGGCGGCGGTGGCCATGGAGGCGACGTCGAATTGTTGTCGGTCGCGTCTGGATGTGGACTCGTCGGTGGCCGTCACTGGGCGATGGGCCAATTGCAGGTGTGCCGGTGCCGGTGCCGTTGCCGTTGCGGTGGCGGGTGGTTGTGCCGGAGCATGGAAGGGAGCGTACGACTGTAAGACACTGTCTGGGGTGGCCCAATGCTCGACGTTGAGGGCCTGGCCGAAGCGAGTCAATTGGTTGATGGCGTCCAGGTTGGGTTGATTGAGGCCAGCTGAGGAATCCCGCTGGGTCGAACACTGCGTCATCCGGCGGGATTGGGGCGAGGATGTTGTGGGAAAGCTGCGTGTATATGTTTGCGGTGATTATTATTTGCGTATTGTGTATGGCGTACGGCGGTGCGCGGGTGCTCGGCGGCGGCGGTGGTTGTGGCTGCGCTGCTTTCCGATTCGATTTACCTTAGTTTGGTCTGGTGTGGTGTTAGAGTCCGGCCAGGTGGTGGTGGGTGTCGAAGGCGTTCCTGCCCGTCGCGTGCAGTGGTGACGGGTCGGGTGTCTCTTCCAATGTCTGTCTGTGAATGGAGTTTGGAAGGTACCTCTCTCTCGACAGATTCTCGCAGCGGTCCTTCCTGATGGCGGGCCGCCATGGCTCTCGGTGCAGATGCTTCCAGGTTCTTTCCAGTGGAGGGGCACGAGCCTGGACCGTCCAACCGCCGGCCGCCATCTCAGGGTACTTGCTCCACTGGCACCCGCGCGCCAGCCAATCACGCCCCGCAGAACGACCCCGCACCGCCACTTTGGGACGAAAAGGAGGGAAACTGCGACCGGGTCGCGTCCAAAAGAAAACAATAAACAAAATCCCCCTCGGTTGCTAGGCGCTTTTTGGGGGGGCCTTCCGTCACTTTTCGGAGCCAAATACTTACACACAGACGCTACCACAAACATTGGATCGTCAACATCGCCAGCCGATTTTCCCGCCCGTTGTTTTTCTCTTCTATTTTCCTTCCTTCTGTTCCGGGCGCGGCGCATCCTGACTAACCACCACGGCTCGACCACGGCAGCTTCCCGCACCGCACTGCATCGCATCATCGCATCGCACCGCACCGCACGCCCTGCTGCAGGTTGGACACAACTGAGCACACGCCGCGAGTGCATCCTTCCGTGTCGTCCTCTTCCTTCCTCTTCTCTTTAATCCCCTCCATCCGCCCCTCCGTCCTCCGCCCCTCGATCGCATTCCCGCCGCTGGGTGCCCACGACACGCCTCGACCGCAGCCATGGACTCGGTCGCATTCGACATCAACGATGCGCTCAAGCATTACATGAGCGACCCGGCCAGCATTCCCACGCCCGAGGCCGACGGCGCGCTCTTCGACTGCGAAAATGACCCCGAGGGCCTCACCAACGGCGTCATCAACCCGGTCCTCAACCCCATTGTTGACGCCGTTGCCGAGAACCCCGAGGCCATCACCCGCGCCGCCCACATCGACTCGCTCCAGTTCCTCCTAAAGTGCGCACCCATATCCCCTTGTTTTGCAGCTTCTTCTTCTTCTTCTTCGTTTCCGTCGTCCTCTAGGCCCGGCGCAGTCTCCGTCCCCATCCCCGTCCCCGTGCAAGACCGTGATTCTGAACTGTTCCCATCTTCCAGGTACACCGCCTTCCTCCCGCCACATGCTCTCAGCAAGATCTTCGACCTGGTCATGTCCGGCCTTGCCGCTGAGGCCGACGCCATTAACCATGACCTCGAGTCCCCCGACGAGCAGGAGACCCTCGCCCACCACAAGCAGCTGCTCGAGATCTACGGCTTCCTCTTGCAGTGGACCATCGCCGCCGTCGAGACCAAGGCCGCCGAAAAGTCCTCCACCGCGCCCGTCGCGAGAGGCCGCGGCAAGCCCAAGAAGAATGCCCCAAAGGACAAGGACGGCGTCTGGGACTCGGCTACCCAGCTGCAGTCCGCCCTCGACATCATGAGCAAGGTCCTCAAGCTCAAGCTCTCCAAGATCTTTCTGACCACCTCCGAGAGGGATACCTTCATCGGACTGCTGACTCGTCCCGTCTACATGGTGCTTGAGAGCGAGCAGCGCGTCAAGAGCACCTCCATCAGGATGCACGCCTTCAAGGTGCTCTGCATCGCCGTCAAGCACCACGGCCACGCATACGGTACACATGAACACACTGCCATCTGGTAGACCATTGACTGACTAGTCGTAGCCGCCCAAATCTCCATCGTCCAGAACCTGACCTACTTTGAGCATCTCTCCGAGCCCATGGCCGAGTTCCTCCACATTCTGGCCGAGACCTACGACTACCCCCAGCTGGCCGACGAGATCCTGCGCGAACTCAGTAACAAGGAGTTCAACACCAACGACACCAAGGGGCCCAAGTCCGTCTCCCAATTCATCGTCAAGCTCTCCGAGCTTGCGCCCAGGCTGGTCATCAAGCAGATGACAATGCTTGCTAAGCAACTAGACAGCGAGGTAACACCACCTCTTCCAAATATCACGCGCATCCTCTAACTCTTGCCCAGTCATACACCTTGCGCTGCGCCCTGATCGAGGTCTGCGGAAATATGGTTGCCCACCTTGTCAAGCAGGACGAGCGCGGCGAAAATCACAAGTCTCAGCTGAACGCCTTCTTCGACGTGCTCGAAGAACGATTCCTCGACATCAACCCCTACTGCCGATGCAGAGCCATCCAAGTCTACGTCAAGCTCTGCGACCTCGAGCAGAAGTTCCCTAAGCGGCGTCAGCGCGCCGCGGAGTTGGCGTGCCGGAGTCTCGAAGACAAGAGCAGTCACGTCAGGAGAAACGCAATCAAGCTCCTCGGCTCCCTCATCAAGACACATCCCTTCACCGTCATGCACGGCGCCCAGCTTTCCCGCAAGGAGTGGCAGGCGCGCCTCGACAAGGTGGACGAGGAGCTCAACGCTTTGAAGCCTCCTGAGGGAGCCCCCGGTCTGGGCGAAGGCAACACGACGGTCGACAACACTTTGCTGGATGACGCGACGCAAATTGAGCAGTCGCCCCAGAAGCCCATGACGGATGAGCAAAAGTTCGAGGCGGTTCGCAAGGCCCGAGAGGAGGCCGCCACTTCCGAGGCAATTGAGAAGCTCACTCTGACCAAGAGGTACTACTCGGAGGCTCTCAAGTTCATCGACGTCCTCCACGAGGCCACTGGCACTGTCTGTCAACTGCTCGGCTCCAGAAACAAGAGCGAGGTCATCGAAGCCATGGACTACTTCGAGGTCGGCGATGCCTACAACATCGAGCAGAACAAGGTCGGCATTCGCCGTATGCTGCGTCTCATTTGGACCAAGGGCAACAGCGATGAGGGCAAGGGTGTTCAGAGCCACCTCATCGACGTCTACAAGCGTCTCTTCTTCGAGGCGCCCGAAAGTTTTAGCCCTAACGACGCTGCCAACTTCATTGCTCGCAACATGATCAGTCTGACCTTTGGAGCCACCCCGGCTGAGTTGACTTCTCTTGAGCAGCTTCTGGCTACCATGATGAAGGGCGGCCTAATCCCCGAGATTGTTATTGCCAAGCTCTGGCAAGTCTACGGCGTGCAGAAGCGCGAGATCTCCAGAACCCAGCGTCGCGGAGCCATCATCATCTTGGGCATGTTGGCAACGGCCAGCCCTGAGATCGTGGTCGGAGAGATGGAGACGATGCTTCGGACTGGTCTTGGTGCCCATGGCCGGGCCGACCTTCAGCTGGCCAAGTACACGTGCATCGCTCTTCGCCGGATCAACCCCATCGGCAGACAGGCAAAGGAGTCCACCGTCAAGTTCTCTCGTCTTCCGAACGAGCATGCCGTCCTGGCCAAGCTTGCGGCCATCACGGAGGTTCCGTCGGAGAGCAAGGAGTGGTACGGTGTTGCGGAGCAGGCAATCAACGCCATCTACGCCATTTCCAAGCACCCTGACATTCTCTGCTCCGAAATCATCCGCCGCAAGACCAAGCGGGTCTTTTCTGCCCCTCAATCCCGGCCCGTCTCGAGAGATGAGAGGCCCGGCTCGCGCGACGAAACAGCCTCCCGCTCTTCAAGGGCCGATAGCAAGGAGCCGGAAGCTGAGGAGGAGGGAAGCGACAAGGACGGAAACGAGACCGTCGTTCCCGAGCCCAGGAAACGGGAGGCTGCCATCGGCCTCTCTCAGCTTCTCTTTATCGTCGGCCACGTCGCCATCAAGCAGATTGTTCATCTCGAACTCTGCGAACTTGACTTCAAGCGCCGTAAGCAGGACCAGGAGAAGGAGAAGACGGCAGAGAAGGCAGGCAAGAAGGACGAGCCTGATGATCTGGATCTCATCGGCGGCACGACAGAAGATGACTTCACGGAGGCGATGGCCCACATTCGTGAACGGGAGCTGCTGTTTGGTCCCGATTCTCTGCTTGCCATGTTTGGCCCTCTGGTTTCGGAAATCTGCGCCAACAACACCACCTACGCCGACAAGGGTTTGCAGGCTGCTGCAACGCTCTGCCTGGCCAAGCTCATGTGCGTCAGCTCCGAGTACTGCGAGGCGAACCTGCCCCTCCTCATCACCATCATGGAGCGCTCGACCGATGCTACCGTGCGCTCGAACGCTGTCATCGCTCTTGGTGACATGGCAGTCTGCTTCAACCACTTGATTGACGAGAACACTGACTTCCTGTACCGCCGCCTGGCTGACAAGGATCAGTCCGTCAAGCGGACTTGCTTGATGACTCTTACCTTCCTCATTTTGGCCGGACAGGTCAAGGTTAAGGGTCAGTTGGGCGAGATGGCCAAGTGCCTTGAGGATGAGGATCGCCGCATTGCCGATCTGGCGCGTATGTTCTTCACCGAGCTCAGTACCAAGGACAACGCTGTCTACAACCACTTTGTCGACATGTTCAGCTTGCTCTCCGCGGAGAAGAACTTGGAGGAGGAAAGCTTCCGCAGGATCATCAGGTTCCTTCTGGGCTTCGTCGAAAAGGTATGTTTTTCGTTTTCCGCTGCCGTTTCACGCCTCTAACCTCTTATTCAGGACAAGCACGCCAAGCAGCTCGCGGAGAAGCTCGCCGCCAGACTCACCCGCTGCGAGACGGAGCGGCAGTGGAACGACGTCGCCTTCGCTCTCGGACTGCTGCAGCACAAGAACGAAGACATCACCAAGACCGTCGCCGAGGGCTTCAAGGTGATTCGCCTTGCGGCATGAACCCGCATGGGAAAGACAGGACAAGCTGGCCTTGTGGCCGTGTAGATATAGGGTCATGGGTCGGCGTTGCGGTTCTCGTTTGTTCTGGCTGGTGGCTGGTTTGCGTCACTTCGGGTATACCACAGTACTGTACGGATGATGAGACTTAATGACGTTGATGAACTTGGTTTGAATTTATATTGCCTCAAGGCTTTACTACACTTGGCTTTTAGGTCTTTCTAGGTGATGTTATCTACAAATGTCTAGTGATCAGACGAACATTCCCGCCATCGCATCAGCCCAGAAGCTCCTGCGTCAACTCAAACGTTTCGCCTCCCGAGACGTCAAATTGCTTTCCGTCTTGAACAGCACCATTGACACGAACGACAGACTTCTCGAGCGGTGTCAAGAGAGGTTGCGGCAAAAAGACCGTACCCTTGCTTCCTCCAGCAGGGCTTTCCACCCTCATACGCAGCAGCCCATCCTCAAACCGCCACTCGACAGTGATATCCCCCAACACAGTCGGATACCGCCCCCTGGCCCATTCAAGACCCAGAGCCAGCGGCTCAACCTTCCACTCCCTGAACCCAGGAGCCGTGGGCTGGACGCCAAGCACGTGTCTGCTCAACTCGGCCGTCGGCCCAGCCGCCCACCCGTGGCAGAGCGACGTCCCCGGGCCCAACCCAGGCGTGCCGTCCGGGTTGAGCATCTCCCAGAAGCACCCCGTGTAGTTCGCGTTGGCCGGGTCCGCCATCGGCGCCCAGGTCTTTTTGAGCAGGGTCAGGGCGGACGAAGCGTCGCGCGACTCGAGCGCGGCGCGGAGGTGGTACGCCGACGCGTAGGGGCTGACTTTCTCGGCCCAGCCGGCCCGGGCGGCGGATGCGGAGAAGGCGAGGACGCCGGCGGGCGTGGCGAGGCCGGAGGCCATGGCGGACAGGACGGACGAGGCGTTGCGCGGGATGCCGGCGAGGACGGCGAGGGCGTTGGCGTCCTGGGAGAAGCCGGTCTTGAGGGTTTCGGACATGGCGTAGACGCCGAGGTCGTCGCTCCAGAGGTTCTCGTTGACGGCGGCGCGGAGGCGGTCGAGTCTCTGCTGGTAGGGCGCGGGGTCGACGCCGGCGTCTGTGAGGAGCGGGAGGGACTGCTGGAGGGAGTAGGCGTAGACGGCGTTGATTTTGGTCACGACGCCGGACTGCACCGGGTCGTAGTAGTTCCAGTCGCCTCCGAAGGACGCGTCGGAGAGGTTGAAGAGGCCGTTGGGGAGGGTCTGGGAGTCGGCCCAGTCCAGCATCTTGACAATCCTTGGCGCCCAGGTCTGAGCGAACGTGAGGTCGCCTCTCATCTCGTAGTTCTGGGCGAGCGCGGTGAGGAAGTTGAAGGAGTACCCGATCAGCCCGGTGATGTTCACGTCGAGGGGGGTCGACAGGGGCGACTGCTGGATCTTGGCCGTGGGCGTGAAGAAGCCCGGGGTGACCTGGTACGAGCCCACGAGGTCCAGCGAGCCGTCGACGAAGCTCGTGCCAAACGTGCTGGCGAATGCCGCGCCGACGGCCACGTCGAGGTCGCCGGAATAGGCGATGCGGTCGCGACGGGATCCGTCGACGATGGTGTCTGCCGGGTTGGCGCCCATGAAGAAGTCGGCAGGACGCTGCGGTCCGTCAGGGGGTGGGTGTAGATGACGTCTCCCGTGGGAGTTGTCGCCGTGATGTTCTGGAAGTAGGCGGCGTGGCCGAAGGAGGCGCCGAAGCCGAACGAGCCGAAGAACCGGGCAGTCTGGGAGAGGGTCAAGACGACGATGCCGTCGACGGAGACGCTGACCTCGGTGATGTCGACTGTGGCGTGAACCGAGTGCCAGGTACCAAGGCTGAGAGTCAAGTTGGACGGGAGCGCGGCGGCTGCTAGCTGCGCGTCAAAGGTCGTCGAGCCGGCGTGTGCGGTGACGGCGCGGTTGATGAGATCAAACGAGATGTACACCGCGCTGTTGAGCGTGTCTGAAAGCACGGAGAAACCGAAGCCGTCTTTGACGGGCTTCACCAGAAAGTCGAGACGGTAGTTGAGAAGCTGGGCGGCGACGGCGCTGCCGAGGGCTTGCGGTGCTGAGCTCTCGGCATACGCCCCGTCCTCGGTGACTTGCACGAAATCCGGGATCGAGTCCTTGGGGATCTCGGTGAGTTGCACCGTTCTCGCTCCCACGCGCCAGATCCTGGTGATCTCCTCGTCGGAGCACTCGAAGTAACCGGGGAGTTGGGTCAAGTCCGTGGTCGAAGTTGTCGGTTTGACACCAATGTTCCTGAGAGTCAGCGCTCCGGGAGTCGACAGGTTGAGTTTCTGGTAGCGAAAGGCGCCCTGGATGAGACGGTTGGTGAAGACTGAGGGTGCGGTGATGTTGTACTGGTTAACTCGGTAGTTGTCCATCGCTGCTGCGAGCGGAAGGGGTCCGTCGCTCTTTTGATAGTCAGTTTGTGGTGTTCTACATCTGTCCATCGGAACAGGAGGAGCACATACCATGTACCGGACCAGCGCCGCCTTACTTTCTCCGTATGGGACCTCAAAGAGCGAGGTGTCGCCAGAGGCAGACATCACCTCAAACGTAGGGATGCCCTCGACATTCTGACCAAAGTCGAGGACCACGACAGAAGGAGCTGTCCCGTTGGAAGTGATGGTTGTAGTTCCGTTCGATGCGTAGATGACGGAGCCATTGTGGGTAGTTGACCATGTTGACTTTGGGGAAATCCGCAGGCTGGACGACACCGATAGACCACTGGCACCATCCAAGAGAGCAAACACAGCAGTGGCTATGGTAATACTAGCCCACCCTGCCGACAACATGTTGGTGGACGTACAGTGGTTAGGGGAGAGGAAATAAAAGAGTGACAAAGATAATGGTCATGAGATTGACGGTGAATGAGTGACATCTTTCGGATTCCATCGCTTCAAGAGCCATTATTTGTATGTCTTTAACCCCTTTACCTTGGAGCTCATCGCAAGGTCTCTGACTTCCCGGCATCATGATCATCTTGTTAGTTCCATGCTCGGGAGTTTCGGTGGAGAACCCGAGAATGCGAGCACCTTGGGGCCCGCAGTCCCACGGCTCCGCGGCTGAAGTGTGGCTCATGGGGCACTGCACGGAGCACCTTGCGGTCTTTCTCAGCCACAAGACCCACGAAGTCGTGTTGTAGTACGAGGTTTACGAAGAACACGAACTACTCCAACAGACACCAAGACGCTGGCAAGCCGATAGTCGAAATGCTTCGCCCCTTTCCTTGTTTTCGTTACGCTCTGTTTTCATTGATCTCCACTGGAGACCTTCAGAATGTAAATGTCTGATCAGTAAGAGCGCATGGTCTCATTCTCGAACGTGGCGAGTGCCCATTTCACAAGACACTCCTGATATTGACCCAGTTGCTATCTACAAATCACATAACAGAGAATAAATCAAGCCGTCGCACACCATGAAATGTTAGTCTTCCAACTTCAAATAGGACCAGTCGTTTTCTGAGGCAAAATAAAATCATTTGGACAAGTTGCTGCTTCTCATGTGGTGGACCAGTTTTTGGCTAGATATTGCTTTCACGCGTACATCGAGGTCATTTTCTAACGGGGCATGGATGAGAATGTTTTCCCCGAGACGTTACGACACGATCCCGTATGTATGTATGTATATCAAGGTGTGGTGATTGTTTTAGTTTCTAGGAAAGTAAATTTGTGTTATGTTCTAGCTCGTAACTTGTCAATATACACAGGCGTTGTGTGTGGCGTTGACAATACATCAAAGATGCCAGAAAACACTTTGAATTACATACACCAACTAATTACGACTGTCACTTCTGTCCTCATCCAGTGTTTCATCTGTAGGGCATCTCGGATTCAAGTTTCACATGCCCAGACACGCGTTGAATTCGGTGGTATCGTGTATGACTATTCACTGCCATTAACGATGTAAATATTTTCTCCATCTTGGACTGAACGAGAAGTAGGGGTCTTGCCATGCGAACCATTCCCCTGCACTGCACTGCATTTGTAACCCGTCCTGAAGGCGCTGACATCGACGATACGCGCCGCAGAAATCCGGCCACAACTCAAACCACCCAGCCGGACGCACAGCCATTGACTGATGAGTCCCATTAACATGGTGTCGCGGATGACAGCAATAAGTTTCCGTAAAAATTGCAGACCCGTGCAGGAGGCTGGAACTGCCCATCTAACATTTGCCCGTCCATGGGATCGTAGCCCGCACGGGGTCTGCTGTCGGTCACAAGAAAAGACTACTCAGTTCCCAGGCTCTTGTATGTGAATAGGACTGACGGTGGATGACCCGGGCTCTCAACCGCAACGGATGTGCACGACTGAGGGTCCAACTACAACTGTTTTCGACTCCGATAGCATAATTAAGCCTACGAGTGCGAGGGGAAGCTGGATGCAGGCACGAAGGCTATCCCGGACACCACCATTGTCTCTGATTCTCGTCACTGTAATTCTCGGTGAAAACAGGGTGTTCTTATTGGTCTGATTGTATGGGGCGCATAGTGGAAGCAACCAATGCAACACCCTGTTCTCACTGAGAAAACCATTTCACTGCGATTTAAACCCACCCAGAGGGATTGAGAGGCGCAGCTGACGGACACCAGCAGCTGAGCTGCGAACTTACATGCAAGGAGGTATGGAGGCTTGGTTAATTGCAATCCAAACGCAGCCTAAGGGCTAATTAACAGCACAGCCTACAGTCTCACAACTCTTACCAGCCACAGCCTGATGCATCACCCATCCAAGCCCAGCACCGGTTCAACAAGTCTTTGATTCTCTCCATCCCGAAAAGTATCATAAATACACGCCAGCTCCAGCCGGCATCTCTTGTCTTCATCCACACACACTCCCCCCCTCTTCTCTCTCCTTTCCCCCAACCTTCACAAAAGGAAAATCGTCTAGGACGACTTGTTCTGCGGCGCAATAGCAAAAGTAGGACGGACGAATCTGCAGGGGAAAAGGCCGCCAGTCAGTAACAAGAACTGTAACAACAGCAAAAAAAGGGGGACATACCTGTCAGAGTGGTAGACCTTGGCGTTATCGCCCAGCAGCTCCTTCTCTCTCGCCTGGTCGGCGTACCACCTGCGCACCTGGTCGCGGTCCTCCTCCGCCTGGAGGAGGGGGATGAGGTGGATGCGCGCCCACATCTTTTCTCTGCTGAGCTCACTGTGAACAACGCGCCCGTCGTCAGCAAATCAATTTTTCTGGTTTGTCGCCGTCCATATAGACCGAGTCGATCGTGCAGGAAGAAAGAGGAGGGGGTGTTAGACGTACTTGGCTTCGCGGATACCCTTGGTGAGGTGGTACCATCCGTATCCCATCATCAGTCCCATGCCGACCAACATCGTGCCGGGGCGGAATCCACGGGCGGGCAGGTTGCGCTGTGTTTCCCAAAGTTAGCCATGCGCGCGCCCCCAATGGTTGTCCTTCTCCGTGCGATCGATGCCAGAGCCCACTGCCTGCCTGTCTGCCTCCCTGCGAGCGACTCCCTCCGCAAAACCAGGAGGGCCATCCGCGGGACAAGCGCACTCCCAATGGAATTGATCCATAAGACGTTCGTCCCAAATACCTCCACTTGCTCGTCTCTCATGTCCCCCCGTCGCACCGGGCTCCTTCGTCACTCCAATTCCCCCCATCCTCCTCCCGCGGCCTCGCTTCCTCCCTCCGGCATCCCATCGCCCCCGGCAGCGCCGGCAAGACTCACCTTGTACTGCACAGCCTGGTAACCCCCGACGGGCGGCATATCCTGAGGCATCCTGAATCAATCGTTCCTACCGACCCAACGCGGTCGGCTGCGCTCGATTATGTGTGTGTGTGTGTGTGTTCGTGGTGTTCGTGCGTCGGCCAATTGCTCCCGCGACGGCGTCCGAGTCAATTGGGATAACGGGTCGAGTACCGACTTGGTTCGGCTCGTTCGAGAGGGGTTTCGAGGGCGTCGGTTCGACGGGGGGTGTGGGTGCGTGGTGGTCGTCGAGCTCGAGATTCTGGGTCAAGCTTTGGCCTGGGCCGGAGGGTGTGCCTGAGGTGATTGTTTTCGGGTCAACGGTGATTCGCTCGATTGGCTGCCGGATTACCTAAGGTAAGTCTCCCAAGCGCCCCACCAGATCCTCTTCCCTCGGTGAGTTCTCGGTGACTGTTCACATAGATCACATCGACAGGAGACACCAAGGCATGAGTAAAGTTTGATAGAGGCCGTGATGCTATATTCTGCGCTGCGCACTGAGCATCTGGTCGTCTATTTCGCAATCCCAAATCCATACTTGACTCATAAAATCCTACAGGTGTTTGCACATCTCAACTCCATGCCATGCATCAACGGAAAAGGCTGGGTATAAACCGAACGAACCATAGCCAACCGACTTTTCCACCCGTGAAAATCCTCCTCCTGCTCGTCTTTGCTTCTTATATGCGACTCGTAGATAAAAATGCACAGGAATAGGGTTGCTAGTCTTCCCCAGCCGCCAACAGCTCGGCCTCCAAGTCCGCCTCGAGGTCATCCTCGTCAAAGTCGGCGCCGTTGTCGAGATTGACGTCTCCGTCGGGCACGATCGCGACATCTTCCTCGTCACCCGTGACTTGCGGCGTCGGAAGGCTGCTAGACTCGTTGTCTTCGGCGTTTGGTGTCCTCACAGAGCTCAGTTTCGAGGCCCCGCGGCTCTTCGCCACGCGTTGCTTCTTTGAGAGCGCACTGCCGCCCTCATCCGACGCCGTATCGTCATCCACAGCCTTCCTCTTTGTGCCGCCAGCCGAGTTGGTTGACGTTTGCGACGCCGGAAGCTCGTCGCCAGACTCCGTCTCCCCGCTGCGACTTTCTGTATCGGCGTCTGAGCTGTCGTCGTCACTGCCGAGAAACTCCTTCATCTCGTCGTCGACGCCTTCCCAGTCGAAAGTCTTCAAACCGTCTATTGGGCTGAGCTGGCCGTCTTCGAACTCGGGCATAAGATTCTCCTCGTCGCCGTCTCCGTCCCCGTCAGCGTCGCCGTCGCCATCGTCTTCGTCCGAGGCATCCTCATCTTCCTCCAGAACGCGCTGCTCTCCTGTCTCGTCTATGATTGTGAGGTGCGGCCTCGACTGGCCTTCGCCGTCGACATCCGACACCGCATCCGCGTCTGTTGGTTCCGAGGTGAGGTGTGTGCGCCGGTCGGCGGGGTGAACTTCGACGAGGTATGGTGTTTCGTCGAGATGCTGCCACTGACTTAAGCAGTCGGACAGCCAGTTTTGGCTGACAATCTTGATGCTTGGTATTTTTGCCGCCAATCGGACCTTTTGTGTTCGCGGGCGGGACGTGGAAATGACCAGGTGCGTTACCCTGCTCGACACCTTGGTTGAGATCTGGGCACCGAAGCTCATGGCCTGGATTCCGATTTCGGACTGCAAAACATCGACGCCGAGAGGGACCAGGCCAGACAGGACTATCGTGGTGCCCTCGAGAGTGGAGGCCTTCATTGTGTCCAAGACATAGCCGACGTCCGGAACTGCCGAGAGATCGATGCCGTCCTCGCCGGCCTTTTTCTTGGGAGCCGACTGTTGAGGCATCGATGCGCGCTTCTCGTCGTACTCTTTGTAGAACTCTTCGTGCAGGCGGGCGAGGTGTTGTTGGAGATAGATCAGCTCGGCGTCGTCGTCGCGGAGCACTTGTGACCTATGCTGGACGGTCATGACCTGTTCGCCGTCTTCGGTTTCCTGAGTGGCCTTTTCCTTTTCTTCATTCTCCTTGTCCAGCTTCTCCTGTAGATGCAAAAGAGGCCTGTCCGTGATTTGCTGCTCCAGCGACTTTTCTTGTTCCTTGGTCTGGACGGCCTGCAAAGCCTTGTCTTCGCCGCTGCTCATGCTGACCAGCTCGTCCAGGGCAGACACCTTGCCATTGGTCGTTGCCTCGGGGGCCTGAGGGCTTGGTGCGGCTTTGACTTCGGGTTCGGGCGGAGCTGGCAAAATGTCTTGGCGTTTGGGAAGGAAACTCGAGTTGATATCGCCGATGCCCCTGAAGAAGTCGTAAGGCACGACCTTGATCAAGTTGGGGCGGTTGCGGGGCCACACATCGGCTCTGTCGTCGATGATGACAACCATGTTGGTGTTGACCGGGAACAGGCGCTGCAGGCTCTTGGAGATCATGCTGCCGTTCTCGTCCCGGCTGATGACGCGGTTGCCGAACAGCCTGTTGTCGGGATCGACAATCTTGGCAATGTTCATTGCGTATGCGCGGGTTCCCATGGTGTAGACGTGGAGCTCGTAGAGCTCCGAAATCTTTTCGAGGAACTCCTTCAAGCCAGGGCGCATCTTGATGTAGTACCAGCACCCGGACGTGACGATGCCCCTGGGACCCTCGTCGTTCAATTGGAACTTCTTGACGTCCTTGACAGCTTCGTAGTTGGGATTTGTCGGGTCCTCCATCCACTCGCCGACGGTCGGCTCGATGCAGGCGTGGATGATGGTCTGGTCGAGATCGACGACAAGGCTCAACTTGCGCTGGCGCAGGAGTCGTTTCTGGGTGTCGTGTTCGGCGCGCGCAGCCAGGTCACCGCTGACCATGAGGCCGGTCTGGTCGTGGGTCATGTTGATGGTGGCGCGCTGGGTGTCGCGCTGGTCGCTGGCCCAGTTGACCTCGGTCATGTCCTTGCCGCAGATGGCGCACAAGCCCTGGAACTGGATCTCGTGGGAGCAGGCCTCCTCGACCTCCATGCATGGCGCGTCGCGTGTGAAGGTCATGCCCTCCTTGAGGCGCCAACCGGTGAGGGTGCCCTCGGCAGGGCTGTCCCAGCCGACGATGGTTGTCTCCTCCTCCTGCCAGGTGTTACCGGCGATGGGGTCGCCAACCTCGCGCATCCATTTGAACGAGTATTCCAAGACGGGCTCCTGTTTCGCGATGGTGTCGCCGGGTCTCTTGAGAAGTTTTGTAATGGTAATCGGGTAGCGCAGTCGCGCGCCGAGAGAGAGTAGCTTGCCCATGATGATGGGGCGCTATACTGGGAGGATGGTTTAAAAGTCTGTCGCGAACAAATTGTAAGTCAGCCCTGTTGGTGATTCGACGCGTGCGACACATATGCATGCAAAGAGGCTGGCAGGGAGAAGACGAGAATGTCGTCGCAAGTGCCGCAGGCAGCGACGGTGGGGGGTAGAACGACTCAATGACGAGGGACGAGGCGAGGGAGAGGGAGGAGGGACGAACCTAAAGGGACTCCCCCAGTCACAGTCAAAGAAGGTGCCGGCGATGTCTCCAATCCCATGGCCTCCAAGCTATGCGCGTCGAGTTGAAGAGGGGACGCAACAGGCGGGACAGCTCTGGAGCGTTGCGAGCAAGGCGCGGAAGGGCGGGAAGGCAGTTTAGAGTTGCGTCGAGTCGAGCTGCTTCGAGCGAGCGGGCAAGGAGCGGCTGCGAGGACGTAGACGCGCGGGATTGCGGCACGAGTTGGAGAACAGGGCGTGGTGAGGCCTGTCCGAGGCGAGGCAGGTATCCTTAGCCGGCCCGGGGCGCAATTGACTTTGGCGACAGGTGACGCAATTGGACGGGACAGCGGGATTCCAGAAGAAGTCGAGGATTGCTGTCGCGCGTGTTGGGCGGTTGGTCGATGGAGGCTTGTCTCGTTCCGAGTCTTGACTTTTGCTTCCTTTTGCAGCAAGCTGGTGCCGTTGCGTTGGGTGGGAGTTTGGAGCTCGGGTGTCTGGTGGAGGCGTCTGGGGCTGGACGTGGATGGTGGACCAGCAAAGGTAGGGGGGGGGGACGTGACGCAGGCTGCAAACGGAAAGGGCAGGTGAGGTAAGGTAAGGTGAGGTCCGGTAAGGAAGGGCCAACCGGCGAGTCCAGACGCGACGGAGTGGGGTCGGGTGCGGTGAGCACAGACCACGCGGTGCCGGGATTTCGGAGGCTGATTGTTCCGGGGTGGTTCAGGCCGTGGTGGGGTGGAGCTCCAAGGCAAGTGGGTACCTACCTTACCAAAGGTACCTAGGTAAGGCAACCTGAAGGTAAAGTGTGTGCCGAGGGACTAGGTCGGGTAGGGAAGTGGCGTGTAAACGGTACCTTTCCAGTGTCGACAGGTACCTCGGCGAGCTCGGTAGTCCAAGGAACAAGAGCGACACAATTTCTGGCTGGTGTACGGGAAGCTGAGGAGGGTTGCGAGAACGAGGCGGCAGGCTGGGTGCCAATTGATGACTCGGTGATTGGTGAGTAGACTCGCTCTTCAAAAAGGCTGTCCTGGTTGTTCCTGGTCCCTTTTGTACGGCGACTCGGCGGTTGACTCGCGGACCGCAAGCTGTGGTGTGACGGGGTTCGTGATGTCTGTCGGTGGTGCTGGAAAATGGAGAGGTACCTCGATGTTGGGACGGGGTACCGGGCCTTGAAAAGGTACCTAGTACACGTCGCGTGGCGGTAGGTAGCGTCACTAAATCCCGTCCAGTGCGTAGGTATCGGCGGAGAAATCAGAGAAAAAGGCGACTTTTTTCGGTGCCGTCAACCACTGTCAGCCGTGCCACCCCCTTCTGAAAGAGTGGGATGCTCTGGCCTATTTGTACCTGCCGTAGCACCCGGCCGCCCGTGCTGCTGCTGGTGCCAGCCGGCAGCAAGTGGTCGAGTGGTGATCCCTGCCGCCTCTGCATCCTCTGCATCAGACCCTTGCCATTCCCCAACCCTTCAACCTGCTGCTGCTGCTGCTTCCCCACCACAGCTGAGAGAGCTCTTTTGCAGACCGTGAATGTTGGAACCCCGGCATCCTTCCCTGCTCTCCCCAGCCACTCACACAGTTGCTGCCCCCTTCATCGTCAGCAGTGATTACTACCTAGTGTACTATGTACACAATACAGCAAATCATGAGTCACGTGAAGAAGTTCACAGCTGCCAAAGAGCCCCTCCAAGAACCACGGCTCCTTGCTCACCAACATAAGAAGAGCCTTTGACCTCCCTTCAGCTGTTCATTCTCAAAGCTCTCATACAGCCTCACTTTGCAGCTAACCCAACCAAGCTTGCCACTACACACCTAGGGTAGGTGAGGTGAGATGAGCAGAGTAAATGCTGCCTGCCGCCTGCCTGCATCGGGCTGCATCTGCGACTCGTCCGCAGTGGCGTGAACTCGGCCTCTCACATGAGCAACTCCCCTCCCCAGTGTCTCCTGATCCTGTGAATAACCACAAACCACCCCATTGCTAGGCTGCTTCTAGATCCCCTCCACCGGCATTTCCCTGATGCTCCCACCTTTTGCTTGAGAGCTGCTGCAATAGCTTCAATCGAGATCTCAGTGCAACTCCACACCCCACTGCCCCGGATTGATGCATTGTTGCCTGACATGGACGAGGCTACGACACTCTCCAGTGGCAGCTTGAGGAATCTCTTCCGCCTGGCTTTGCATTTGATTTTGCAGACCTTCCGTCAAAAGCCTGTATTAGCATTAGTGTCTACCTCGCTGACAACTTTTCCGTATCGAAAGTGTCGTAAAGTCTCTCTCGACATCCATTTAACCCAGTACTTGATTGCAGTAGGAATGCATCACCTTTAGAACAGACCCTTCCGCGAACGTAATTTGCAAATTCATAATCGAGTATTAATGTACTCTATCCATGAAGTCAGTGTCATGGTTCCGTGTCCCTCGGGCCTCTTGATCACGCCACAGCCATGTAAACCAGTCATCAGTCCCCGTCTCCCCGGACTCCGAACCAGAAAAGCAGCCCCTCCCCAGATTGTCTAATCCTAAACGCCGTCCCCGTCCTTGTTCTTGTTCATTGCTTGATCCAAGGATTCTCAAAAAAGTCCCACTCCCAATCCGATCCGTCTTCCTGATGCGCTGACTTCGTAGGAGAAGCTTGGCGAGTGCGATCCTGTAGAGCATCCCTCGACGCCTTGTCCTTCGCCTCCTAGGCGACCGGCTGCGACGAGGACGACTTCATGACCTTGGTGCCCAGGGGCTTCGTGTCCATCGCACCTGACAAACCTCCAGCCCCCATCGACTCCATTCCCTTGCCGGGCAGCGCCCCCATGTCTGACAGCTTCTTCGTCGTCATATCCGGGTCCGGCTCGTCCTTTCCTATGAATGTCCAGCTCTCTTCGGCCGACTCTTCGTCCTCGTCTGGCTCCTGATGCGCGTTCTTGCCCGCCTTGCGTTTGATCAGGCTCTTTGCATACTCCATGTCGCGGTATATACACTGGATGGCAGTCTCGACGCCGTTTTCCTGGTCTTTATTAGCACGCTTTCCTGTTTTGCGGTGGAGGTGAGCTGAGCTTACACTGCGAATCTGCTCGCCGAGCACACGAGCCTTCACAATCATACGGTCGTTGTGCGTTGCCTCCCAGAGCGCACGAGCGAATGAAATGGCACCCCACTTCTTGAGGCAAATGCCGACACCAATGTCCTCGACGCGGCTGCCGAAGAAGAATTGATCGCCAAAAAAGGGTCGGATAATCGTTGGAATGCCGGCCCGCAAGCTGGCGCCGGTTGTGCCGGAGCCACCGTGATGAGCGGCCGCGTCGATCTGGGAAAAGAGCCAGTCGTGAGGCGCACTCTTGATGACATGAATCTCCGGAGGCATGACCGGCTCCTCCTTGCTCACTGAGATATCTTCTCCCTGCTTGCCCATGCGATCCGACCAACCCTTGGACAGGATACACCGGACGTCAGCTTTGAGAACAGCATCAATGACCTCCTGCGTCATCTTGGCCGTATCGTTCACGATGATGGAGCCGAATCCGACGTAGACAAGCTTCTTCTCGTCTGCCCTTGCCTTGGCGATAAAGTCTGTAAGCTCCTTGGGCGGCTGCCAGTCCGAGCCCTCATCCAAGAACCAGTATCCAGTGACCCGAATCCAATCTGAAAAGTCCAGAGGCGGCGCCACGACGTACTCGGAGAAGTTGTAGAGGAAGGGCACCTTGTTTGGCTGCATCTTCTCGAGGTTGGTGTTAGGCAGCTTCAGAGTGTTGTTGCGCCAACGGTTGACTTGGTGCGCCGTCGCCTTCCAGAAAATGTTGTCAAACATGACATAGGTCATGTAGTTGTACGCACCACCCATCTTGTATTCGGGCATGACGAATGCATGAGGGTAGGCTCTGGTACGGGTCCAGGGCATGGTGAACGCGCGGAAGTAGGGAATAGAGAGCGCTTCGGCAATGTGAATGCCCGCCATAGCACTGGGACTCTCGATAAGGAGATCAGAGTCCTGGCAGGCCTCCCATGCCGAAATCAGCAACTCGTCCAGCCAGCCTCGGAACATGGAGTTGGCCTCACGCAAGAAGGCCCAGGTGAACGTGCCGTTCTCGATGCACAATCTCATCAGCTCACCGGGATCGCCGTCGACCTTGGCAAACTCGATTCCGTGACCCTCAATCCAGTCCTTGAACTCGGCGTGAGTGGCGATGCGAGGCTTGTGGCCCTCCGCGAGAAGTCCCTTGCAAAGAGCGATGTAAGGCTGAACATCGCCCCGGGAACCGATCGTCAAGCAAGTGATCTTGAGCGCATGGGGAGGCTTGAAGTTGAGGAACGAAGCCTTGGGGTCGTCGAAGAGAATCGTCGGAGCATCACTGACTCCAGAGCTCTGCTTCGGCAAGCGCACCTCATGGTCGTGGAACTCTTCGACCTGGCGCGCCTCCTTCAGCGCATCGCGTTCGGCCATGGCGTTCTCCTCATCTTCTTTCTCCTCCATGTCCAGGTCGCCCGTCTCTCTCAGGTAGCGAGTCGTCTCCAGGCTCTGCAACAGAGTGACGGCGCAGTCATCTCTGATCTCGGCCTGCCCAAACTCGAAAAAGACTTCCTCGTGGCCACGGATGACAACCACCAATCCAGAGTAGCCGAATCTGAAACCCTTCTCCTTGTCCACGTTCTCAATGTCCTTGAGCGGAAGAATGAGCTTCGTCCTAGTTCCGGGCAACAAGCTCCTGAAACAAAAGGACTTGTCGCTGATGTAGATTTTGCCGTATAAAGGCAGGACACGCAAAATGTAACCAAAGTAGGTCGCCTGAAGCTTCTCCGTCTCAGGGAGAGCAAAGTGGGCTCGGAAACGATCCATGGACGTCTGGATCTTGCCCTCAGCATCCTCGTACAGATCCTCGTCATCCGTCTTGATTTCAGGGGGAGCATCATAGTGCTTGCGACCGCCTCGCCACATCCCAGAAACCTTTTCCACGTAGCCCATAGATTCTGTGGCAAGCATCGAGCCCAACTTACTGCTCGTGCTGTTGAGGTATTCGGCAAAAGCCCCGACGCGCTGCAAGGGGAAGGCGCCCATCTTAGTGATGCTCTGCAGGGTCGGAGTCGCAGGCGGCTTGTCGCCCTCGTTGATGGACCCCGTCGTCGCCGCATGCTGACCGCTGTAGGCCGCGAGAGCAGGCGGGCTTCTGGGCTCCCGACGCTGTTGCTTGTCGAGTTCCGTGCGGGACGCCGAGGCTGACCGGCGCATCGTCGGGTTCTGGAAGACGTCACTACCGCGGAGGATCTGGCTGGCCGAGGGATCCTCGTTGGACGACGCAACCATGCCAGAAAAGCTGGGATCCTCCATCGACGATTGCACGTAGGAATCCGTAGATCCTTGCTTGTGAGGCGTGCGCCGTTGTTCATCCAGGCGGTTCCTGCTCATGGATCGGCGGTTGCCGCTGAAGCTCCGCCGAGGCGAGGAGTCACGAATGATAGTCGACAGATCCAGACTTCGGCGACGGAAGCCCCTGAAGGCATCGAAACTTGCGCGGGCAGCATCCATACTGGCGCGCGGGCTGAGAGCGGAGGGGCTATGAGCAGACATGGGCGACAGGGTAGCCTTGACGGCCTCGGGGAGCTTGGTGGTCATGAGCTTGGGCGGGGGGACTCCGCGTCTGCTTCCGCTCATCGAGCTGCGCGCCGAAGGCTGGGCCGGCTGCTTCTCCTCCTCTTGTGCAGCCTTCAGTCGGGCAGTGTCCTTTGCATTGGAGGAAGCGTCCTCGATGAGAATCTTGAGAACACTGATGGCATCCTTGCCAAAGCTGAAAAAGGAAAAGAAATACTCGTCAATCGCGTAGGTCTCGTCGTTGTCGATGACGCGGATCTTGCAGGTGTCGGCGAACTCGAGCATCTGGGTGTCCTCGATGTCGATAACGTTCTCGATGGGCAGCGAGATCTTGACGCTGTCGCCCTCGTTGTGGGAGCGGAAGATGACGCGCTGGAGACTCTTGACCCATTCCTTGGCACTCGGCGCGCTGTCGGCCCTGAAGTGGTACGTCCGGTGGTGGGTGACTACGGTGAAGTTCAGGCCGTCCTTCTTGTCCGTCACGCTGGCGGAGATGCCGTAGCGGAGGTCGATCTGGCCGTGGGGGAAGTAGACATTGGACGGGTCCTTGTAGTAGGCCAGCACGTCGCCCTTGAGGCGAAACCAGTACCGGTTGTACTTGGGGTTGCGCTTGCCGCTCTTGGATAAATAGCCCGATTTGACGACCTCGTGCTGCGCAGCTGGTCAGTGTCTGGACGCGAATAGAGAGCACTGGGGGAGGAGAACTAACCGCTTTCTTCGGGAGGTAAGCGTAGAAGCAGATGTGCTTCGCCGTGATGTACATGTAGCCCTGGAGCAGGACGCTCTGCAGCAGCCAGCAGGGATACTCTGTGGCGGGTTAGAACTGTGGGCATGGCGGAACAGCGAAACAAACGACCGAGGGGAGCGAGCGTACCTTCAATGACAGCTTCGGGATGGTCAAACTCGAAAATGTCCTGCAGGCGGCGGGCCAGGGCGGTGCCGTTGGAGTCGCCAGAGTCGCTGTAGGAAAGTTGGTCGCCGGAGCGGCGGTCCACGTCGAAGCTGGGCCTCGCGGACATCTCGGCCTTGGCCTCGAGCATGCGGCTCATGACGGGAGCGAGACGGTAGCCCCCGTCGTCGTCTTGTCCATCGTCTGCAGTATGGGACGGAGCGGCTTCGGAGCCGTCGCTGGCTTCTTCGGGAGGCGGCTCCAGCTTGGACGACTCCTTCTTGGACTTGTGTCGCGGCAGGCGGGGGAGGGCCGGGAGCGAGCGGAGGAGCTTGTGGCCGGAGATCTTGCGACGGTGTTTCTCGCTCTTGCCGGAGGCGTCCTTCTTAAGGACGGTCGTCTTTGCGACGTCGGGCTCGTCGCGGCGGCGGCGCTGCTTGCGTTGGAGGAAGAGGCCGACGGGGTGCGGCCTGTCGTCGTCGTGGGGGTCGTGGTGGCGATCGTCGTCGTCGTCGTCGGCGGCGGCACTCTCCTCGTCGCTGGACTCGAAGCGATCGTGGAAGTCGACGCGGGAACCGGCGGCGGCGATGAGGCCAAAGATGGACTGGTTCATGTTCATGAACATGGGCGGCCCCTGGGTCGGCACCAGATCTTCCTCGGCGGCGTCGTCGCCCTCCTTTAGCCTTTCTGGCAGTTCCATGGTCGGTGTGTGTGGCTCGTGGCGCTGCTTCTGGAGCTTCTTGCCGACGCGCTTCTTGACCTCCTCTTCTCCGCCGAAGCTGATGCTCGCGGCACCGGCGGGGGCAGGCGGCGCCATCTCGACGAGGGTTGCGCTTGCGCGTGGTTCGGGGGATCGGGGCCGGCAGGGTGCCTCGGGGTGGTCGGGGGGTGGGAGGATGTTTGGCTCCTCTGCAGGCGGGTGGAGGAGGAGGCTTGGGCCGGTAGATGATGCGGAGGAGGAGGAGGAGGAGGAGAGGACGAGGCGTCACACAGCAGAGGCAGGAGAGTCGAGTGTGCTACAGCGGGTACATTCGGGCGGCGACGATAAGGTTCGAGCTCGGTAGGGTGACTGACAAACAAGGCGACAAGGTCAAACAGAACGGCCGTGGGGTGGGAAGGCAAATGCTTCAGGGCGGAACAAGGTAGGTATCGTCAGACAAAGGCGGAAAGCTAGCAAAACAGATGGCGCGGCCAGAAGAACAACAATGGCAGGTGATGGGTTCAGTGAGGCAAGGAACAACAGAGAGTTAAAGGGTTAGGTGAGGTAACGTAAAGTAAGGTAAAGGCAATGGAATTCAATTAGGAGGAAGGTTAGGGGCTGGTCAGATGGATGGAGATGGCAGCAGCCGCAAGGCAAGTAAGGCAAGTAAGGCAAGGCAAGGTAGAGGCAGAGGCAGAGGGAAAGGCAGCGGAGGTTGTCCGGGAGAGGCGGACTTGGAGTTGGGCTGGGGTCGTCTAGGCTACCACTACCACTACCACGAGGATCATGGATGTTTCTGACTGGCACAGGACACAGTACCTACTCAGGCAAGCAAGGTAGGTAGGTAGTGTATGTAAGTAATGGTAAGGCAAGAGGCCGGGAGCAGAGCAGGTCTTGCAGATGTAAAGGCAGTTGTTGTGCGTGATCCTGCTGCCTCTGCCTGTGAAGTGACTGGGCTAGCACCAGCGCACCTGCATCTTGCAAGACATCCATGGATTGGAGAGGAAGGGTACCAAGGTACCTTGGTACAGATAAAAGGGCGATAAAGGCGCCCCTGTCAGGGGTCCAGTCATTTTCTGTCGGGTGGGTTCTGTCAGATTGAGCGGTGGCCAGGGTGCGCGCGAATCGCGGGATTTACAGTCTCCAGCGCGGAATAAACGATTAATCCGCGGCGGAGCGCTTAGTAGGGCCTCCCCTAAGCGAAGAGTAAAAGCCTTTACACCCGTACGAATAGGGGTATACAGCAGAGAGACTATACGCACCGAATAAGTAATAATATATACTTAAAACTTTTTAATTTAATAATTAACAGTCTAATCGGTCTACTTATAGTTACTACTATAAATATTATTACCCCTCCTATATTAATTATATATCTAATATAATAATATCTACTTTAAATATGAAAATTATACTTAATAAGTCTAAGGATTAACCCTTTTAGTTCGACCAACTTAAATTATTTATAAAGGGTTATAACCTTTAGGAATACCTTAATCCTAAGTAGTTAGAAAGTATTATTAGAAATACTTATATACTACTCTAAGTACTTCTAATATACCTTATAGTCCCTTATATTTTAGACTACCCTTTAGGTATAATTATTAATATATTAGTAACTATCCTACTATTAAATAATATAACTATAGTAAGGGTCTAAACTCTTATAGACTTATTATAGTAAAACTATAAGTTCTACTAAGAGTAAAGAATAAACTATATTTATAACCTAAAGGTATATAAAGTATTTATAAAAGTAAATTATACTATATAATAATAAATATATAAATCTATCTTTATAAATCTCCTAAGTTACTACTATATAGTAGACCTTACTATAGACTAATAGATTATTTAGTTTAAGATATACACAGGATTTAACTCTATAAAGTATAAAACTACTATAAAGAATAATTATAAAATAACTCTAATCCTCCCTAAATATAAGAAACTTAGGATTAAATATAATATTAAAAAGTAATTTAAACACTAAGAGTGAGTAATATATAAAACTTAAGTGAGTAACCTATTCTAAGTAAATAAGTCTTATTAATAGTTCCCTATATTTATTAAGACCCTTAGTAAAAGTACTATTAATAGTTAGATCTATTTATACTAGGTCTCTATATATAAGAAGGTTAATAATAACTTACTTATTATATTAAAGGTTATTATTAATATATAATACTACCTTAATAACCTTATAGATAATATACCTTACTAAAGGACTAACTATAATACGTTCAGTCTAACTACTATAGTATTTACTATTAATAGTCTATAGGATAAGAGACTTACTATAGAAAAGTATAACTTATAGTAAAACTAAGTTTATAAGTATACTACTATATAAATAGAAATACTAAAGATACTCTATAAGTACCCTATATACCTTAGAAGATATACCCTTAAGAGATATTAATATATATTTAAATACTTTTACCCTAAGAGATTTAAGAGTAGTAACTTAAACTAAGTAGAGATTATTAAAGAGTAGATTATTTATAATAAAGACTTTACGCACTACGTAAAGGTAATTAAAGATAAATACACTTTATAATACTAACTATATAGTAAGTATAAGGGTAAAATAGTACTTTTTACTATATTTTATATATAATAAGAGATATATATACTATATATCTCTATAATACTAAACTTTAGAGTAATAGTTTATATATTTAATAACCTCTTATAATTTTAAACCCTCTTAGGAGTACTTACTAGAGATTACCTTTAGGTAGGTACGTAGTAAGTTATAATTAAAGGATATAATACTATTAAAGTTAAACTAAAAAATAGTAAAAGTTATATAGTTAAACTATTACTTAGAGATATAATTTTTTACCCTAGTTTTATTTATAACTTTATCTTACTAATTTAACTATATAAAAAAAGTATTTAGTAAAATATAAGTTTATAAAATAACTACTTATAGTATATAAATTATATATACTTAGGTAGCCTAAGTAAAATTATAAATTAATAAGTCCTTTAATATTAGCCCGTAGTTATAAAAGTAGTATTCCCTATAGTAGCTATACAACTAAAATAACTACCTAATAGGCCCCTAGTACTATATAACCACTACTAATATACTACTATAACGAGGAGGTATCCTATACATAGGGATAAATAAATATAGTACTATCACTTAGGGTACCTAAGGTCTAAAGTAATATACTACCTCTTTAATATAGTTTATAGAGTTTACCTCTTTAGGCTAATAGAAGGTATATAAATAATAAATTATAAAATATATACTAAAAGTAAAATAAGGTACTAAGTGTAAAGGGTACCTTATAAAAGTGTATCTTAAGCGGCCTTAAGTGTATATATAGTAATTAACTTCTATAAATATAACGTAGGATATAAGGGATACTACTACTCTCTTATATTCTTAAATAGAACTTTAGGCCTAATATAGAACTTCTACCTATATAACTAGACCTATAATATAATTATTACTATAATTAAAGAGTTTCTAACGTACCTTAAGAATACTTATAATTACTATATATAAATAATTAAGTATAATAATAAGATCCTAAAGGGGGACCGAATTAAAGAGGTCCTCTGTACGCATAGTATCTACGTAGAGCTAAGCGCTCTAAATATATAAGTATAAAACAGTAGCGCAAAACACATTATAGCTATAATTAAAGAGTATATAAGAGCTATAGTAATTACTACAAACCTACTTAATATACTATAACTAAAAATAATAAAAATAGTAACATACTTATATAATTAAACCCCCTTAGTTATATAAAGTTAAAAAACCCTATATAAAATCTAGTATTAGTATTACTTTATAGAGAAGTTAAAAAGCTATACACTACTAGATCTCTCCTACTTATAGTCTTATAGCTACCGCGCGTACGTAATAACTTTAGACGCATAGCTTAAGTAGAACTACTATAAGAGATTAGCACCGCGCGCATAAGTTAAGTATCTTATAGGTTATATAATTAGTAATTTATACTATATTTAAAACCCCCTATATACTAAAGTGTTTACTATATAAGATATAGTATTTAATAAAAATTAATAATTTAATAAAGACCTTACCTCTACTATATAAAAGCTCTAAAATATAGATCTCTATATAATTAAAGAGTAAATTAAAAAGTTTATTAAGTAAAACTACACTCTTATTATTACTTTAAAAGTTAATAAAAAAGTAAATAAAATAATTAAATAAAATATCTACACTATATAAACACTATTAGTAAAACTACCTATTATAAAGTCTATAAAACACCTATATATAATTATATACTTTAGACTAATATCCTTACTAAAATTACTACTAATTATATTCTTTATAATACTTAAAAGTTTACTTTATAGTATAAAAGGGTAAGACTATTTTAATTACTCCTCTACTACTTCTTATAAACTATTAGAGATAAAAAATAAAATAAATAATACTTATAAATCTCTTTATAACTTAAATAAAATAAATAATACTTATAAATCTCTCTATAATACTAAAGTAAGTAATACTTATTTAAATTTCTATATAGTTAGGCCTATACTATAGTAGGTATTATTTAAAGTAGCATTTCTTATAGGTTATATATTATAAAGACTACCTAGGTTAGGTACTCTAGGTAAGTAATAAGAGACTAATTACCCCACTATTAATAAAAAAGATACTCAGCCTAAAAAGAGAGCGCCCTATAAGAAACCCTCTATACACAATAAAGAGCATCCTAAAGAAAACACTCCCCTATAGTTAAAAAGTAAAAAAGTCCTATAAAAATAGAGAATTAGTATAAAAAGTCACTAATAAAAGCTTTTACTACTCTTAACGTTCTATATATAGTTTAAACTATATAAAAGCACTATAAAAAACCTATAAAAAGTACACCCCTTTACTAAAGAGTTTTTTAAAGTAGAAAGAGCGTACCTAAAAGACTATAAAAAGTTTAAGTCCTAGTAAGAGGTTATAAAGTAAAAAACTAATAGTTACTAAGTCTTTAATTACTACTAAGTTTATATATATAAACTAAATAAATATAAGTAGTTAATAAAGTTTAAAGTAAAGCTAGTAATCTATAGTAACTAATAAATAAAGGATTTATAAGATATATATATAATAACCTTAATAGATATATCTTTTTATATTCTAATAGTTATTACTACACACTTTAACCTTAAATTACTCTAATACGACACTATTAACATATTTATCTATATAGATATTAACAAAATAGTCTTTATAAAACTCCTACTAAGATATAAGTACTTAGGAGTAGTCCTATAACTTTAGAAGGTACTATATAACCTCTATAAATCCCCTCTCCTTTAGTAATACTATTTTAAAACTAAACTTATTAACCTTAGTTTTAAGTAAACTATAAGTAAAAATTACTACTAATAGTATAGTTAAGTAATCTTCTTTTTCTATATAGATAATTATATATTAGTATACCCTAAGGACTAAATAAGAGAAGTATAAAATATAATTAAAGTACTCTAGAAGTAATACTACCTTAAGGGAAGTAAGGACCTATAGTAGTTCTTAAGTATTAAGGTCCTCTATAAGTACTCTATAAGGTACTTTTAGTTCTTATAATTTATATATATAGAGAAAGTACACTACTTAATTCAGTTTATTACTAATAATATAGATAAAACTAAGAATTTAAACCTTATACTTATAAAAAAGGAGGAGCTCTTACTGTATAAAGGTACTATAGAGCTATAGTAAATATATTAATACTAAAGGAAGGTTAGAATAATTCTATACACTACTATAATAACTAAACTTAATATTATATTTATTATAAGTTATTTAGTATACTTTAATTAGAACCCTAGGCCTAAATACTAATAAGTTATAAATTAAATATTATAATACCTATACACTACGTAGTACCTTTACTTTAAGTATAGAGTTACTCTAGGGGGTATAAATAATACATTAGAGGTTATTTTAGATATAAGTTTTACTAATAATATACTTAATAGATAAAGCTCCTAAGTATTTATTATAAAGTTATTTAGAGGGATAATTACGTAATAAGTAAATAAATAAGATATAGTAACTATATTAATAACTAAAGTAGAACTCTTTACCCTCTTATAAATAGTTTATAAAGCCCTATTTATTAACTACTTAATTATAGTTCTCTAGGTTTAATTACCCTATATAGACGTACTAAAAGTTAGTTTTACTATACCTTTACTTTATATACTAGTAATTTATATTTAGTATAATAATTAGTAGATAATTAGATTTATAATAACTAAACTTATTAAGTTATAAATATACCTTTACTATATAGATATTTATAACTATTAATTTTACTAGGAGATTATAGTAAACTATATTTCTATAGTATATATACTATTAGTAAAGTTAATAATTAATAGTTTTATAAAGGCCCTAGTACTCCTATAATTTAGGGAACTATAAAAATAATTAAATATAAGTAACTAGATAGAGTACCTAAAGTAAAGCTATATATAGGAGAAAGCTAAAGAAGAGGATTAATAGTTCTATAAGGTATAAAGGAATAGTATATAAGACTTATAAGGTATATAATTAATATAGTACTAAGTAAAGGGGGTAAGGGGATTATAAACCTATAAATAAACAAATAAAAAAAGCTTAAATACTATAGTTAATTAGAGATATAAGGAAGATTAGTACTAAGGCCTCCCCTAAGGGGGTGTATTAAATTAAGTAGTAGCTAGGGTATGTATAAATCGTAGGATTTATAGTCTTTAATATAGAATAAATAATTAATCTATAGTAGAGTACTTAGTAGGGCCTCCCCTAAGTGAAGAGTAAAAGCCTTTGTGCCCGTACGAATAGGGGCGCGTAGTAGAGAGACTATACGCACTGAATAAGTAATAATATACGCTTGAAACCCTTTAATTTAATAGGTTCGTCCTTATCTTCTCAGCTCTGATTGCATGAAGCTTGTGATGGGAGTGGCCCCTGCTTACCTGTGCTGGCTGTGAGTGGTCTACGGGGCTCCACTTGGTCTGGACGTAGAGGTGGTCGTGTTCGGCTTGCTCCTTTTGGATTTAGTCAGTGACCACTACACTAGACCATATTCGGGACGCCGCAGCGGTCACTAAAAACTCACTAAGTATCTTAAAAACTTAATAGTTTACTACCTACTTAAACACCTTTATAAATAACTACTAAGGTTAAGTAATATAATATACTATAAAACTTATAAATAATCTTTATAGTTTACTAAAGAGTATAAAAATAAGGTCTCTAGTTATTCTTTAAATAAACTAAATTAAAACTATACTCTTAAATTATTATAACCTATAATATTAACTACCCTATTTATATTTTTTAAACTTAAAAAAAAAAAATTATTAAATATCCTTTTTTACTAAGTATTATTAACTAACTTCTCTAAAATACCCTATAAATATAATATAAACTTTACTTTAGTATTATATACCTTACTTAATACTAATAAGGTCTTACTTAATATTAAAAAAAT
>JAOWMA010000387.1:0-43249 GCA_025962755.1 Colletotrichum tropicicola
AGTTAATTAATAATATTTAGTAAAAAAGGGTATTTAGTGATTTTTTTTTTTAAGTTTAAAAAATATAAATAAGATAGTTAATATTATAAACTATAATAATTTAAGAGTATAGTTTTAATTTAGTTTACCTAAAAAATAACTAAAAATCTTATTTTTATACTCTCTAGTAAATTATAAAAGTTATTTATAAGTTTTATAATATACTATATTATTTAACCTTAGTAGTTATCTATAAAGGTATTTAAGTAGATAGTATACTACTAAGTTTTTAAGATACTTAGTGAGTCTTCGGTGACTACTGCGGCGTCCCGAATATGGTCTAGTGGTAGGTAGGGGGCGGGCGGTCTGGATGAACCTGGGCGATACGCGGGTTCGAAGGGTTGCTGATAGCATGATGGGATATTGCTTCTCCCGCCTCATGAATAGACATTTGACGATTTGCAGGTCGGGTTTGCTTGAGATAACACGATAGAGCTAGCCCGACAATGCGAGTTTGTTGACCGAGAGTCAAAGGGCGAAAAGTGGTTGGTCTTTTTTGCTTTTCTCGAAAGGATTTCGGCCCGCTCAGAGATGAAATGTCTCACGTCTCGACTTGACTCTGAGACCATTCCTTCCCGCCGTTGCGTGTCTCTTGGGTACGTAGGCGGCGGTGTTCGTGGCTGGGAAAAAAATAAAAAAATTCCTTCGACGGGAAGGCGACGGATGTTGTGCGACGCGGCTGGGTTCCATCTTTGTTTGTGTCTTACAATTTGGCTTTTGCTTTCTGCCTCTTTTTTCTGCAGAAAGGCAAGATGAGGCGACTTCGGATGGTGCTACCAACGGGATGCGGATGGATTCGAGCTGCTGGCTGCTACTGCGAGACCAAGCACTGTCAGTTGCGGGTGTCCGTGTGCCTGCCTTGGGGCCTTGGGTGACACGGCTGTCGACTGCGGCGACAGGTGCCAGGGTAAGGCACCTTACTGTAGGTACCTACCTAGGTAATTGAGGTGAAGTTTGGAAAGGGGTGCCCTATCCGCAGCAAGACGGAAGGCTTGGCCCTTTATCTTAATATGTCTTGTTCATGTAACCTTCTCGAATAGGTAGGGAGAGGGGGGCCCGGGCGATCGCTGGGTATTTCTGCTGGTTTCTTCGTTCTTTTTTGCTTCGCATGTGCAGGGCGGTTGGCCCCGAACCCGCAGAGGTGACTGAATATATTGACGGAACGGTATCCCGAGGAGCGAGGCCTAACTCTGAGTCGTGGTATTGGCTGTTCTTACCTCTTTCTTGCCGGACTGCCGCTTAGATTGAATCGCGTGGGAGCAGGTTGCACGTGTAATACGGTGCATTCGTTGAAAAAGGGGTGCATGTACCCTCTCACCAGAATCTGGCTGGCGCGATACTTGCTGGAGACGATCGACAGGGGTGTGTCGTTCAGTCAGCGCCAGGAAGTCGCTGTCTGGCGCCCTGTCACGAATGGCGGGAACGCCACCACTGTCCAAAGGGGAATGGTAGACGCAGAGGCTACTTGGAGCTAAAATAGTCAGGGGTCGACAGACTGTCTGCACCTCTGGACTTTGCCCATCCGAGAATTCCATCCAGAGAAGCTTTTTTGTCGGCCGCTTCCTTCTGGATCAGACGGGAGGTTTCAAATGGACCTGGTAACGACGACGCGCCGCGTGGCGTGCTGCCAAGATGGACGTTCTTTTTGTCTTGTCTCTCTGTCTCACTGGGCGACCGGGGGACCAGAGGGGGGAAAAAAAAAACCGGGAACTGAGTTTGATATTAGCTGAACGCCTGAAGGAGCGACGGCTCTCTCGCGCAATCACGTCTCGAAATTGACGCATCCACTGATCGCTGCCAGCGGCGAAAGGACACTACTCGCGCGTGTCAATTGCGGCCGCCCCCCTTTTTGGCGTAAGTAGGTACCTTAGGTAGGTATGCGTGGAAAAGCCAGCAGCCAACAGATGTCACTCCAGGTAACTCGTCCAAGTTGGCCCCCGCTCGCAACCCGCGCGCCTCCAGCTTTGTGATGGATTGATTGCCGGACGCCGGGAGCCCGCACCCAGTCTGATGTTTGGCGATGGGCAGAAATCGCTGCCTTGTTGGGAAGCTGAGAACGGAGACTGCCAGGTAATACCTGTGGCCACTCTCGCTCTCACTGGCGATCGACGCACCCGAGAGATTCTGTAAGCTCTCGGCGCCGGCAGTGGTACGTGTTCTATCTGCAGCTATCCCCTTGGCCCTCGTTAGCACCTGGGCACTGAGGAGCTTCCGTTGGGAATACAGCCCTGTACATAGCCTCCTTTCCTCGCCTTACCGTGCCTGCCTTGAAATAAGGTACATTCCCTTGAGCAGGAGTACCTGCCAGCCCTTGCCGTTCTTCGTTCTTGCCTGCTCCTGAGTCCTGCCTTCCTCCCGTCTCCTAAGGTACCTTATCCTGCAAGTCCCTTCCTATCCCGGCCCTCCTTTTCTGCGTCTCCATCCGGCAGCGACGACTTTCCTTCGCCTTCCCTCGAGGCCTTCGCTCCTTTTCTCCTTCTCTTGCAACTGCACACTTGCAGCCATCGTCCTTTGGCTTGTTTCGTCGACGTCCTCGTCGTTTCACTTCGAATCCCATCTTTCGTTGCGTAGCGCTCCCCGCGCTGTTGTCCACACCACCACACCAACCCAACCCAACCAACCCCCACCCGCGCCGCCAGCAGAAAAGAGAAAAAAATATACCGAAACGGGTCTTCTTTGATAGGAGCCGTGCCACTCTTTTTAATCAACAAGCCTTATCCAATTTCGCCAAGCCCCCCCGTCCAGGTCCCGCTTGGCCAGCCAGCGTGCTGCGGTAAACCGGTTTGTCGATTGCGTTTCTGCGAGAAGCAACTGTCGCCTCTCAGCTTTCTCCTCCGACAACCCTTATCGTCGCTTCGTTGGCCAGCTGTGTTGTCATCGCAGTATGCCTCTATAGCGTCGAGGCACCCTCTCATCGTCATCCAATCGTCGCCGCCGTCAGACTGCGACATCCTACCCGTTTCAGGCCGCTGCCGAATCAAACACCCCCGTTGTCGTTGTTGTCGCTGCTGCCGCCGCCGCCACCGCGACGACCGCCGCCGCCAACGCCGCTCCGGCAATGATGACCATGCTCAAGCAACAGTCATCAGGCTTCGTCGTCCCGAGGGCCCGCCCCAAGACGCTGCTCTTCCTGGCCCTCGCCCTCATTTCCGTCTACTTCCTCACCACCCGCGGTGCTCCCGCCGGATACCACGTCGTGCCATGGAACCACGACGGCGCTTCTCACCCGCCTGAGAAGGCCGCCCCCGACCAGCCCGCAAAGCCCGCCGAGCCGCCCAAGTCGGACGACGAGAAGAAGAAGGAGGAGGAGAGACTGAAGCAGGAGGAGGAGAAGTTGAAGCAGGAGAGGGAAAAGCACGAACAGGCCCTCCGTGATGAGTTCGCTGCCGAGTACGAGGCCGCCAAAAGGTATGTGCTTTGTCCTTTCCCGACGCGCGCCCGCGCGCTGCTGTCCGCTGTCGCCGTCTGCGCACGGAAACGTCAGCTGTCACGTATGCCGGCATGAACTGACTCCATTTAAACTTTAACAGACTTCCCGGAAACGACGCAATTTACGGAAACACTCTCAACTCGCTCGCCAACAAGGATAACAGGTCCGCCGAGCACGCGGCCGCTCTCCGCGATGCCGGCGCACAGGAGCTGGCCTACACGAACCAGCGTCCCGTCGCTTACAACCCGTACCCCGATTACAACAGCGAGGAATGGAACAAGACGCATCGCGCCGCCTATGTGCCCTGCATTGGAGCCACCGGCGAGGTCGTCGAGGACCTCCTGGTCTTCAAGGGCCACCCCCAGAAGTTCCCCGCGACTGGCTTCGGCAGCTTCGACATTCTGAACATGGACGGCAACATCTGCTACGAGCGCGAGACTCGTCTCGGACCCTACGGTCTGCTTCCGCAGCTCAGCAAGGCTGGCCTCCGCATTGACTGGGACAACATCAACTGGGGCGACCTGCAGGAGAAGTGCGTCGAGAGGAACGCCGCCCGATTCGACATGGAGGGTAAGCCGAACCCGTACATCAAGACCGCCTACCCCGATATCGCCGAGAAGTACGGCGAAGACGTCGAAGACGACGAGAACGATAAGCGCGGTTTCACCAAGTCGAAGGATGCCAAGAAGACCAAGTCGCACGACCCCCGCACCGCCGTTCTCCTGCGATCCTACACCGGAAAGAAGTACAGCGAGAACGACAAGCAGGTCATCCGTGCCCTCATTTCCGAGCTTTCTCTCCGATCCGGCGGTGAGTTCCAGGTTTTCCTGCTCCTTCACGTCAAGGAGCAGGAGCTCGACATCTTGAACGATGAGGCAACTTACCAGTACGTCCTGAACGAGCATGTGCCCCTCGAGTTCCACGGCATCACCAAGCTGTGGAACGACAAGGCCGTCTGGGACACGTACACGGCCCTCACCGACGACAACGAGAGGAGCGTTCACTCGGCTCAGTGGCTCTCGGTGCAAAAGTTCAGCCAGGACCACCCCGAATTCGACTTCATCTGGAACTGGGAGATGGACGCTCGTATCATTGGTCACCACTACGACTTTTTGAAGCGTCTCGCAGACTTCGCCCAGAAGCAGCCCCGCAGGGGTCTCTGGGAGCGCAACGAGCGCTACTACATTCCCGACTACCACGGCGACTACGACAACGACTTCCGCCAGGACGTGGAGAAACGCACCCGCGGCAACCAAGTTTGGGGTCCCCCGAAGCTGCCCTTCATCAACCCCGTTGGCCCCAAGCCCCCCGTCGACAACCCCGAGAAGGACCCGTACAAGTGGGGAGTTGGCGAGGATGCGGACATGATCACTGTTGGTCCCATCTTCAACCCCATTAACAGCAGCTGGATTATCTCCGACCACATCTGGGGCTACAGAGACGAAGCCCACCCCGATCCCGCCAAGACTCTCCCCCGTCGCACCACTATCGTCACTCAGTCTCGTGTTTCGAAGCGCCTCTTGGACATCATGCACGTCGAGAACCTCCGCGGCAACCACATTGCTTCTGAGATGACCCCGCAGACTGTCGCCCTTCTCCACGGCTTCAAGACCGTCTTTGCGCCGCACCCAACCTGGTTCGACCGCCCGTGGAACGGTACCTTCCTTGCCAAGTGGTTTAACCCCGGTCCTCGCGGTGCCAGTGGTGGTGAGGGAAGCCCTATGGGATGGGGAAGAGAGCGGAGATACCAGGGCATGACCTGGTACTACCGCGCTGAGCCTCCCCCGAGACTGTACAACAACTGGATCGGATACGAGGACACCAAGTACGGCGGCAAGGATTGGGAGCGGACGCACGGCCGGCCTTGCCTGCCGCCGATGATTCTCCACCCTATCAAGGAGGTCAAGCCAACCGAGCGTGGCTTCGCGTCCAAGTTTGAGCTGTTCTACGGCTGAACGCGCTCACGCAATACGATGGTGTATGATGTATGAAGACTTGCCTCAACTGGATACCATTGCTTCGCCGAGAGGACACTGGCGAAGCTTATGCGGAGTATCAACAGTTGAGGCGACCGACCGGGGACGAAACCCCCGGCAAAGGGTCTGGGGGACCTGCAGTCCATGACTGAGTCGACGTTACGAACGGCAGGGTCTCGAAGCACACGATCTTCACCGATGCACATGGTGCACGCGCATGCGATGCGAATCAAGGAGGGGTAAATCGGCGCAATATCGCCGTGGAGCTAGGCGTTCTTTGTGTGTTCGCTTTGGGCTTGTGGGTGTTGTCTGTCGGCCCCGCAGGTGAAGCATCTCGAAACATACCACTGTTGTTTCCATCTGTTCCATTACGACAACTGTTTGTCTTTCTTTATTCCAACTTTTTTTTTCTCTTAAACCCCTCTTGGGCATTTCGAAGCGATTAGACCTTTTTTCTAAACTTGACGCCCTGGTCATCGCTCCGGGCTGGGGTTTCGGCTGATTGTACAAATGGTGGGCGTGTGAGATACGGCTGAGGGGAGCTATGGGTAGATACTTAGAGTAAGCTCTTTCTGAAGAGGAAGAGTGTAAATTCCCGTCAATAGTAATTGTCATGGGCTTGATTCAGAGTCTTATGTGATGGCGCGTGGTGAACCGAGGTGTGGTGGCCGCTGGTTTGCGATCGAGCTGCCGATGAGTGCGCCCAGAGTAGTCCCCTCGATGATTCGACCCTGCGCGTTAAGGACGAGACGCCGTCTTTGATGGTCCGCCTCCTCTCGACGATTAACTCGAGGACCAGGCAAGTGGATGACTACGACTACTACTGTCTCGAGGACACCCACGGGACTTGAAAATCTTGCTGCCGGCCTACGAGGCCGAGGGATCTCAGAGGGTCTTGAACACTCTGCGTCGAGTTTCCTGAAATACGGGACCGCGCCCCCGGTCTGTTGGGCCAGAGAGAAAGGCGGGGGCGGTCAGGCGCGCGTTCTCGCTGGCGGGAGGATGGATGTATCGACCCGAAGATGGCGGACCTCCTTATTGTGGATCTTGGCGAGGGGATCTCGGGGAGTATCGCCGTCCATCCCGGTTCTTGGTGTGTTTTTCCATTGATACCGCCGCCCAGGTGACGAGAGGGGGACGCAAGACATCTGGGTCGGCGTGGTGTTTCCGCTTGTGGTTGTGGAGGGAACCTTGTGGGACGAGAAGATTATTGTCGTGACGTCCCAGTGGCCGACTTATGGAGGAGTATACATGTTGCTTTACTCTCGACCTCACGTCCGCGATTCTTTTTGTTATATATTAGTACTAAAATCACTGTTCGAGTTCCTCTTCTAGGCGTGCTTGGGCACAGCGGACCGAGTCTTGCAACCGGATGAGTCGCCGACCCGAGTTCCTTCCTCTGGTTCTAGAAGATGCTGTTTTCCTGGTTTTCAAAAGGGCTTCGCCGGTTGAGCTATTTCCAAGTAGTAATGACGCATGTGAGGTGACAGGGTCGGGGTTTATATCTTGCCTCTCAGTATCGGGAGAGGAAGCAAGCAGGTCGCCGGATCGATCGGATGCTGGACGAGCCGCCTCCCTCGGCTGTTGGCCACCGTCTTTTTCTAATGGCTGTCGTCCAGTATCCTTTTCGTGGTATTGATTTTGAGTAAACCCTACCCTAGAGGAGAGGGCACGTCGTCCAGGTCACAGACGTGGTTATGCCGCCGCCCTCTACACCTCCCCTCCGATGGCCAGGAAACATGTCCGGGGCCAGGACATGCCGCACTGCAAGGTCACATCGGTGGAGCGCTACGATTCCAGTCAGTAGCTGAGAATCACTGTATTACAGTAACTCTCCCGTGCGTTGGATCGTTGGCCGTCCACTCCGCGCCCCGGAGCGGCCACGTTTTGATTCTGGCTCACGCGGTCTCCGGACCTGCGGTCGAGAAAAGACCAGGCTTATCGTTCGGGGCGAGGACGGCGTCGTCGTCGAAGGAGTTATCACTGGATTGGGTCTGACGTTGAGATGATGGTGCTCTCAAGGGGACCACGGAAGTGCGCTCCTCTCTCCCTTTGAGATCATAGCCACAGTCAGGGCAAAACGACCAGGAAAGGAATCTCCTCAACCCCATTTTCAGCCGTGTACTGGTCGATTGAGCAGGTTTTCTTATCTGAAATGCAACTTGAGCCGGCCCTTTACATATGAGACGGGACTGCTGGGCGCACACTTGTTTGAGTGCAACGGAACGTCGGAATTATCATTTCAACCCCCTCATCAAGTCCAGTTTTTCACAAATCCTTGAGCATGATGTCCGCATTTCCATCACCATCCGGTCACTGGCTCCGTGAGTGGTAGGTGAATGAGACAACAGTTCGTGTATCAAGACTACGCCCCATGGCCAGTTTCTTAGTGGTTCTATTTGACACGGCGTGTGGTCAGGAGAGACACCATACCAGTCTCAAATTTAGTTATTCAAACTCGCCGACACATTCTACAATTCATATTAATGGAAGGCACACCCAAAGTAAAAGAAGCAGCCACTCTCACCCAACCACCATTCTCCCATCGTCGTCGTCCATCCCACCCCTCGCACCTCACAGCTGCTCAAAGATCTTGACGCCGCCGTCCCCGACGAACTCGACCTGGAACTCGTTCCTCAGGTCCTCCTCCTTCTGCCCGTCGCGCATCCCCTTCCACTCCTTGAGGATCTTGCGGCAGCTCTCGGGCAGGTACTCGGACACGAGCGTCACCTCGTCGACGTCCTTCCACTTGACGCGCTCGTCGCCCGCCGCCTCGGCCACGCACCGCTGGATCTCGGCCCCCACGTCCGCGTGCACGCACCCGGCCTTGGTGCACATCTCCTTCCACGCGGCCGCCGTCTCGCCGATGGCGCTGGCCACCTGGGCCTGCAGCACCGCCTTCTCGAACGCCGCCTCCGCCGCCGCGAACTCCTCCTGCTGCTCCTTGGTCAGGGGGCCGTCTTCTTCCACGGGCGGCTGCTGGTCCTGCTGCTGCTGGTCCTGCTGGTCCTGCTGGTTATGCTGCTGCTGCTCCTCCTGCTTCTTCTCGCCGTCGCGCTTGGCCTTGACGGCCTCGGTGGCGGCGGTGGTCTCCTCGGTAGCTCCGCTAGCGCTGTCGACGGTGTCGTCAATGACCTTGACCACCTCGTCGACGGTCTCGGTGACGGTGGCCGTGTCCGCGCGTGCGGCGATGTCGGAGACGACTTCGCTGGGGACGTCCGTGTCCGTGGCGTTGGACGAGCCGGGCTCCTCTTCGAGGCTGAAGTCGATGTTGAGCTGCTCCAGCGTGGCGTCGAGGCCGTTCATCATCTGCGCCATGCGCCCGAACTCGGACTGCTTGAGGTAGTAGGCCTCAAGGAGCGCCGTGAGGAACTGCGGCTTGTCGTCTCCGAGGTCCGGCTGGTCGACGGCTTCCGGGTCCACGGCGTCCTCGGGGACGTCTGCGGCGGCGTCTGCGGCGGCGGCGGCGGGGTCCTGTCGGGGGACCAGCGGGGCTGCGAGGGCCAGGGAGGCAAGGAGGCCTGTAGAGGCCAGGAGGAAGGATGAACGCATGGTGGGCGGGTTTCAACGAAAGGTATGTAGACAAGTAGCAAAGAGGGAATGGATAGTGTGAAAGGGAAGAATGAAGATGTCTTTGTGTCTGTCAGGGACTTTCAAGGAGGTCTTGGCTTATAAACCGAGGATAGGATATGAGAACATTTGACTCTCGTGTTCCCGGACTGGGCTCTATCACATGGTTCTTTTTTCTCGATCACTCGGAAATGCTCTGAAGACGGCTCAGAAGGTGAAGAGTGGCTGACAGAGGACGAAACTTTGTGTCTAAACCTGGAGATTTCGATCACTCGTTCGAGACAGCCTGTCTCTTGACAATCTCGCCAAAGTGTTGTTGAGACCTCTGCTGGGTCACGGGATGTTGAGAACCACTGTGGTGGTTTTTCCCATTGCAGTTCTAACAAGCCCGGCAACAATCATAGTTCAATGTGGGCAATTGAGTTCAATAATCCCAACCTTGAAGCGACTTATGCAGGCAGACGTCAATATGTCGATTCGCAGAGAAGATCGAGTTCTCTTCTTGATATTGGCGTTTTGGGGTGCGCAAATCGAATCCGAGCTGCTCTCCTCTAACCTCGTCAATCATTTGGGCGTTGGAATACCTCTTGGCAAAGATCCCATCCGAGCCGAGTCTTTGATCTTTGACCGGAATCAGGCTGAGTGGTCCTTCCCATCATGTTGCTACCAGCACTCGAATCTGGCCAGCGTCGCTCATGGAGTAAAATTAATCATCTCCCCAATCCTTGGCGATGCACCGCTGGGCGTGACAGGCTCGCTTCTATGCATCGAACAACGGAACAAGCAGTCTCTGTTGGTTTGCAGGTTACGGTCGCCCGGCCAAGCAAATCGACGCCCGCTTCGGGATAAGCACTTAAAACCCGCCACGTACCCGCCACGTACGTCTTTACGCGTGTTATCTTTGCTCTACCGCACGATTAGCTTCTTACCTTGGATGTCCGGGTGGTGCCGGGTTTGGAATCCTCCCAGGCGTCAAACGTAAGTACAAATAAGAAAAGACGTCGCGGACCCTGATGACTCGGCAAGGCAACCCCTCAATCCCCTGCCACCAAACCACCATGGCTTCGCAGGATGCACCGCAACAGACTTCGATCCCGGATGCAGCCTTCCCGGATCCCGCAGAGTACTTTGACGATCCGCGGTTCCACCAAACCTTCACCCTCCCGTCGGAAGAGTCCCTGCCGGATCCGTTCACGGTCACGTACTGCGACTTTGGATACCGCAACCCCGAAAACCCGGAAAGCGAGCGCGTCCTCCTCCTCTGCAGCCCGCTCCTAGGCAGGTGAGTGTTCAACACGACTCCAGCCGTTGGGTGCATCTCTTTTCACATTTGTCTCTAACACACTTCTTCGCCAGCCGCTACCTCAACGTCGGCAAGGACGCCCTCGCCAAGCGCCACGGCATCCGCCTCATCGCCGTCGACCGGCCCGGCTTCGGCGGCACCACCGCCGTGCCCAGCCCCGCCGACCGCCTCCGCGCCTGGCTCGTCCTCGTCCCCGCCCTGCTCCGCCACCTCAGCGTGCGCCACGTCTCCGTCGCCGCCCACAGCGGCGGCGCCATCTACGCCCTCGGCACCCTGCTGAACCTGCGCCACCTGCTCTCCCCCTCGCGGCCCTATGTCGCCCTGTGCGCGCCCTGGGTCCACCCGCGCCGCTCCGGCGCCTCCGTCATGACCCTCGTCGGCGGGCTGCCCGAGTCGCTCGTCGCCCAGTTCGGCAGGGTCGCCGGCTTCGTCAACCGCGACCTCGCGCCCGTGCTGGGGTTATGCGGGAACGTCAGCGACGTCGTCAGCGGGCTGCTCCCGAGTTGGGGGGCGAAGGAGCCCCCCGTCGCCGCTGTCACCGCCGCCGACGAGGAGGCGGAGTTTGAGCAGAAGCTCTGGGACCCGATGGTCGAGAGGATTTACGCCGAGAGCGTGGAGGGTTTGGGGCAGGAGGCGGTTTTCCTGCTGAAGAGGGACGGGTACGCGGGGTCCTGGGGGGACTGGGAGGACTACGACGAGTTCGTCGCCCTGCTGGCGGAGAAGGAGAAGAGCCTGGGGGCCGGGGTGAGGGAGGAGGGGGCGAGGCTGCGGGTGGAAGTCTTCTTTGCGGCGTCGGACGCCATGATCGGCACCGGCGACGGGCCGAAGTGGGTTGATCACTGCTGGGGGTCTCAGCGGCGAGGAGAGGCCATCGACTACACCAGCTGCGTCGTCTCGGGGCCTGACCACGACACCATGGTGCACCTCAAGTTCGATGTGTTTGAGCGGATATTCAGCAGGATAAGCGGGCTGAGCGAGCCGAAAGAGGCGTTTTCACCTGGTTCTGCGGCAGGCCAGGCGTCTGTCCCGACGAATGGCGTGGTTGCGTAGGTGGACGTGTCTAGCTGGTTCTTGTCGACGTGGTTTCTGTGGTGGAGGAGTGTCTATGGATACTACCCCATTTGTATTTAATGGCAAAATCGTATCATTTTGCGTCCTTCTGAAGTGTCTGGCAAACAGACAATGCAGATCTGACGATCCAGAGCCACTGGTTCGTCCCAAGACCTCGTACCATCTACTTCTTTCTTGGGAATTTTCAATGTAGTCACACAAGCTTCTTACTAACGCATTTTCTCTCGGCAACCGAATGCAGGTTGGCCATCATGGGCCCCAAAGCTTCTGTTGCTGCGAGCGCCTCGGAAGCTTAATAGTCACGTCGACTCGACTCGTGGACCGAGGCAATTCCAACCCACCCCGCATCCATGTCTGCAGTCCTCGTGAACCCAATCCCCACAAAATCCCTCAATCTTTGGGGGGATATCAAACACGCGGGTAGACATCAGACGATGCAGAGTTCGCGGCGACATGGTCCAGAGGTGATCCGGGAAGCGACCGATTGGGCGGGATGATGTTGGGGAGAGGGGCGGTTCTTGGAGAAACGCGGGGCTGCCACTATGTAACCGGTGATGGCCTCAACTTTGGCGGCCAGATCTCGAAATCAATGACGGACACTCTGTAGGATGAATAAGACGTCTGCGGCTGGATTTCAACTCGGGTGCTGTGCAACTCGTCTGTAGACGTCACAGAAGTGTCCCCCAGCCAACTAAACGGGCATTTGCTTCGACGTGTCACCCGATATTGCCAGGGTGAACTCCTGTGCTCGAAACTCCCAATCAATCTGTGAAGAGTTGGCCAACTAGCCAGTCTAGTCCTCGCCTGCAAAGCTGTGTTGAGTAGCACTCTGATGTCCGCGATATTGGGTCAAATGGATGGCTGCTGTATGATGTCCATTGTCAGGCTGAGTCTAACGACGGCCCAGTAGATGTGACGCGCAGTCAGAATGCAGACGAGAATGAGACCGGTCCAGAGAAGAGCCTCGCCATCTCCAGAGAGAGACACATGTTGGTTGTCACAGTGCATGGCGGTCCATGACTGACTCAGCGCCGTCGGCATCACAAGATCAGGGTCTCATGACTGACTGTGTCTTCCCGACGAAAAAGTCCGCAACAGTGCTGCTCCAACGGTCCGGTCCGGTCGGAGCACCAGCACCGCGCCCACATGTCCAGGTCGAACGTTGAAGTTGGGGAGTCCGAGACAGTGCGTTCCAGACGAAAGCTCCAGTGTTCTTTGTGTCTCCACGCGACCTCGGGAATGATAGGTGCAGATGACATCTGCTAACGACGCCACCCACCACCCGCCGCATCCTTATCAGCCCCCATCGTCCCCCACCGCCGAGGCCCCAGCCCGCACGGACCCCACCCCGATTCGGGCAGCTCCAAGCTTGCCGGAAGCTCGCTCTTGTCTCACTCACGAAAGGCTCATGAAAGTCGAAAGAGCTTCACTCATCCCTCCGACCTCACCTCCTCCCGGAAGCCCCAAACACCTCACGCCAGCCAGCCACCACCCAATCTCACCTCACTAAGCCTCTCTCCCAACTCAATCAGACACAAAAACAACTCACCCACAGAAAAATAAAAACAGAAACAATGCCGCCAACCACGCTCACCACCCCGCTCACCCTCCTCATCCCCGCCGAGCCCCTCACCCAAGGCGCCTTCGCCCCCTTCGGCGACGTGATCGAGAACCCTCACCCGGACGTCCGCCCCTCCGCCGCCCTCCCGCCGGACCTCTCCCACTCGGCCGTCCCCGCCAACCAGGGCACCGCCATCAAGTACCAGAACGTCTCCACCCCTCTCGACCTCTACCCGCAGTCCCCCTCCGGCAGCGCCCGCCCCGTCGTCAACATCTTCTCCTGCGCCGCCCGCGCCCTCGACCCCTGCCCCCCTCCCGCCGCGCCGCCCATCTCCACCCTCCTCCCCTACACCTACGCCTCCGCCTCCTCCCGCTCCGGCCGCTTCCGCGTCTCCATCCTCGAGCGCCACCCCTTCACCACCCAGACCTTTGTCCCCTTCGCCGCCGCCGCCGCCGCCGCCGGAGGCGTCTCCAACGCCGCCTACCTCGTCATCGTCGCCCCAACCCTCCCCGGCCCCAGCCCGCAGACCGACGGCCTCCCCGCCCCCGCCACCGGCGGCAGGGGCGTCGGCCTCCCCGACCTCAAGGGCCTCAAGGCCTTCGTCGCCACGCCGGGCCAGGCCGTCACGTACGGCGCCGGCACCTGGCACGCGCCCATGGTGGCCCTGGGCCCCGCGGGCTCCGCCATTGACTTCGTCGTGACCCAGTTCGCGAGCGGCGTCGGCGTCGAGGATTGCCAGGAGGTCGTGTTCGAGGCCGCCGGCGAGGGGGCCGGCATCGTCGTGCAGGTTCCGGAGAGGATGCCCATTGCTGCCAAGTTGTGAGCGCTCGGCTAAACGGATGAGGAGGACGGCGGCGGCGGCGGCGGCGGCGTCTGAATGTGGTTCACGAGAGAAGGGGTTTTTGACCAAGGGAAAAACGGGGCGCTCATTTATGGTTCATTGCTTTTCAGCGGATGGCGAGGAGGCGTCCGGCATGTCTCGGGGAAAACGGTGTTACATTAGATATACCACCAAATTGATCATGAAATGGAACTTCAGATTCTTCTCACGCCTGCTGTCAAGAAATGTCTAACTTGGAATACTACAGCGATCGAAACATTCTTCGTCACGCCCGCACTGAACTCGTCATTGGTGATCAAAGATCTTTCTAATTTTCTGAGCTACCTATCCTCGGTTCATTCTTTTCCATTTTCCACGTCTGCGAGACTCATACAAAATCAGGCCCTCGATCCTTGGCCATGTCCAGTTGGTGTACTCAAACAGTATCAAGCCCCGTGCCGGGGTAACCTCACCCCAACCTCTCAATTAGCAAAGCCCAATCCATATCCGACCCTGACTTGAGCAAGTCCCTGCGATTGGGAGACTCTCCTCCGACCCCCTACGTGCTCTCAAACTCTTCAACCTCCACCGAGCGAAGCAACTTCTGCGACTGCGACAGTTCCAGCCACGGACGGTACTTATACGGAAACTGCGGATCTTCCGCAGCATGGTCGGGGACCGGCAGGAAGACATCCTCATTGATGTCTCCTCGGTTGCGGAGTCGACCACCCAGTCGCTTGTTGACTATGTCGAATTCCATAGTCGCCGGAGTGACGAAGTGATAGACATGAACATGTCTGGTCTGGCCTTGTCGAATGACCCTTCCCTTGGCCTGCCGCATGTACATGTCGTAATTCTCGGAGTCGGTGCACAAGGCACCAGCGAACATGATGTGGTTGGCCTCTGTGAGGTTCGTTCCCGCAGATTCGGATGACATCAGACTCTGGACGAGAACCGCACTCCCCTCATGGCTCTTGAAGGCTTGAATGCTCTCTGAATCTCCTTCGCCGCCGTCCGTCATGTAAATGCAATTGCCGAGCACTTTCGGCAGGTAGACTCGAAGCTGCTCCTTGACTCCTTTGAACGCAGCGAATATGAGGCACTTCTCGCCAGGCTTAACGTTGGAGAGAATAGTTTTGGCAATCGTCTCCATCTTGCTACTGGCCGTCTGATCAAGATCAAAACCGAGGTTGGCATAACTGGGATCCACGAAGCTGCTCCAAGGGATGTGAGTGCCTTGAGACAACGCACTGCACCCATCAATCGCGCTGCACTTCTGAGTCTTTGCGTTTGAAAAGTCTTTGAAACAACGCTTGCAAAGCGTGTGTCCACACGAAACAGACAAGTAGCCATCGTTCCAGGTCGTAGGCTGGGCTTCGCAAGTATCGCATGTCATTGCATAGTCGCTGTAGTCGTTACTGATCAAATCCGCGGCCTTCATCGCGAACCGCGATCTGCGCCAGGCATCTGTCGTGATCTTGATCCCAGACTGTATGCTCTGAATGACTAGCATGAAGCAATTCAGTGTTTCGTCGATACTTTGTCCGCGGGGAGAGATCTTCTGGCCCGCTCGGGGGCGGTGAGCCGGAATCTTGATTCCAAATTCGAAATCGTCCCTGGTGGACTTGTCTTCCAGATGCCGAAGGAGCCGGGCAGACATCGTGTCATTCTGGTTGTCTTTCTTCAGACCAATGGCACGAGCCATGAAATGGACCTCGTCGTCTTTCACGTCGTTCTGCATTCTTAGAATCATTTGAACGATCTCCTCATCTTCCAAAGCAAAATCTTCAGGCAGGCGATGCTTGATGTCTTGCAGTTCCTCGTTGGTCAAGTCATTGTCTGCCTCCAGAGGCCACCAGCTGGCTCGGTCATCTTTAGCAGGTCCACCCTTGCTCCTCGACCAGGTTCTGAAGTCCCAGACGTTGCGGCCGTCAGATGATGTGTATTCGGAACTGCCAGTCTGCGCATTCTTGAGGATGGTTTCCTTGACAACGAAGAGGCAGTCCGGGTCGCCAAACGCCTGATCGTCGTCGTGCTCGAAGATTGCAACGATGTCGCGCATGTGTCCCATGTACGCCTGTTCCTTGGATCTGCGACTATTATCGCGGGGCGACGTGTCTTTGTCGATGACATCAGCAAGGTACATCATCATGTCGAAATGGGAGGCCATGATCTCGCAACACCGCTCGAGGTAGCTGAGACTCGTCTTCTTCGCACCATCGACCACAGCGAGCACATTGAGCGGCTTTTCGGTGTCCGTGACCCAGCCCATGGAATAGAAACTAGATCGATAGTAGGAAGCCGGGACCGCCGAGCACAAGAGCAAAGCGTCAATCGCATCCGACATGGTGGACTTGCCTGAGCCTTTGACTCTTGAGCCAGAGTTTCCGGTGTTCTCGCGGCTGAGAAGCTCATGAACCAAGTGACTGAAATAACCGGGCAAGTCGTCGACGTCCCATCTCGCATCGTGAAGAGCTTGCAGCAACAAGTTGTTCATAAAGGCCTCATCAGGGCCTAACGGAGTGTAACGGACGCGCTCAGTGAACTGGATGTGGTCCACATTCGTCAGGTTTTTTTGGAAGAAGTGCCTAAGGAAATATTGACCTTGTCCGTGGCGGAACAATGCAAGCAGGGCAGATATGATTTCGCCGTAGCTTAGATACTCCTCCGTGTCCGTCTTCTCGGCATCTTTAGGACCCACGTTGACCTTGGGAAAGTAGCCAGGCGTGGGAGCGACGCATGCAACGTGGACGTTGAGCAGGTTAGCGATCTCGCAGACCCGAGCAAGGTTGCTTGTCGGAGGTGTTCCAGACAGAATCCACTTTGACGAAGCGATCGCCTGCTGAAAGAACGTCATGCCAGGAACATTCTCATAAGAGAACTCATCGTATACCAGTCTCCGAAAAGTATACATTTCCAGCAGGTGGCCTTGCATGAATGCTTCGTGAATGTCGACGGGAGGCACCTTCCCGAGCTTCGACGCCTTCTTGGCTGCTCCCCTGACTTGCGATTTTGTTGTCAGTTGGGTTCTTCGTGAGCTTGATCCAACATTCCCATCAGAAACCGCTTTAGCCCAGTCCTTCGTATTGTTGCGATGAGTTTGAATCGCATCATCGAGAGCCTCGGCACTCGTGTGGCTGGTGTTCTGAAAGTCGAAGCCAGCGTTCATGATCGTTCTCAATGCTTCCGATTTCCATGCTTGGAAGTTACGACCACTCAGGTCTGACTTCTTTTGATGAATTTGTGGCAGCTTGCAGACGGCGGCGAGCTTCTCCAGGTACTTGTCAGAGGAGAAAAGAGAGGTGCTGACGATGATCATGTCCGCAGCAACCATCTTTGCGCGCACAACGTCGGTGTGGCGTCGAATGATGTGGATCTTGCGGCAATGTCCGATGTAGCTGTAGAATTCGCTCTCCCATTGAGACACTAGGTGAGGCGGTACAATGACCAAAGTGCCTTTGATATGAATCAGCTTGTGACCCTGGAGCCAACGCTCGCGTTCCTGGAGAGACTGGTGATGCATCTCGTTGTTGCTAGTGTAATCCAATGCAGCGAGCGTAATCACGGTCTTGCCGTAACCAATTTCATGGCCAAGCGCACCTCCGCGAGCACGGTTCTCAACCTCAGCGACAGCGGAAAGACGCATGTTGCCTGATGGCAGAATGCTCTCTGCGACCTCTCGCTCAGTGAACGTCTCGTCTGTCTGCTCCCGTCCAAACATCCAAGCGACGGCCGCCAGCTGATCCGGTCGCAAAGCTTTGCCGTTGACGACGAAACTGGGTGGCTGGTGAATATGTCGGAACTGAGCCTCATCAGTTGACGGCAGAAGACTGTCGCGAAAGGGAGCCAGCCCCTTGAGGCTTGGGTCTCGAAATCCAAACTGGACATTGAATTGGGCAACACCATTTCTTGACCGTACGAAGCTGGACATGGCGTCAACGTCGCGAGGAATATTGCCGAAAGCGCGATGAGCAAGGCTGATGGGGTTGAGCAAGATTCGCATGTTGAGCAGACAGAAATCGCCAGCTGCGCTGGTCTGCGCCCATGCTTGGATCTCAAACGGCGAGCGGCGATCGTGGAGATTGCGGGCCAGTTTTGCTGCCATCTGCTCGTCCTCAACCCTCATGATTGCGCCATCCTCCTCCCAGATGTGATGAATCTCTGGAGCCGCCGGCGAGCACGCCGCGCAAGACTGGTCTGCATTGAGCGGGATGCCTCGAAGGGCCAGGTGCTTGCTGTTGACTTGGCCGCCACTGATTCTGCTCAGCGCAAAAGAGATACTCTGCAACGCATCGTTGAAATGGCGCTCTGCGACTTGCACCCAAGGCTCTTGACTACTGAACATGGCTCCCTCTGATGCGGCGCCGGGCTTTGGAATGAAGTTGCGGAGAAGCGAGGGCATGGTGAAGCGCATGTCTGGAATATTGAGCCGAAGGAGAACGGCTGGGACGGCCGAGTTGCATGCCTCGGCAGTGAAGTTCAGATTCGCCAGCTTTTGCAGCTGGATCGTTGGACCAGGTTGAATCGGGACGATTTGGAAGCGCAAGTTGAAATCGCGATTCGAAAGTGTCCACAGACCAGGAAGTGAGGCAGAGACTTCCCGAGCAACATACTTCTTGTCCTTGCAGAAGTGGACGTAGTCTTGCCTGAACGAAAGAATGACATCTCGCGTCTGGTCGGGTTCCAATTTGCTCGGGGTGTTTGTGATGACCCATCGATCGTTGGCAGTGCTGGGAGCGCGCTCGACGTGAAGGATGTGGTAGATGCGACTGGCCGACTCGCCTTTGCGAACGTAGAGGAGACCTCCGGGGGTAGCGCACTTATCTGTGAATTCAAAGACGCCTTCGGCTTCTTGTGGCACGTAGTCTTCGAATCCTCGATACTGGGGCGAAGCAGTGACGGTCTGCTTGAAGCCAGTAACGCAGCCTTGGGGGCCACGAGACGGCTCTTGGCGAATCTTCAGCTCGATCTCATGCTGGATGAACAACTTCTAATCGTCCACAGTCGGCATGGAGGAGGCTTGCGAGTCAGAGAGCACAGCTCGCAGAAGGGGCTTGCGCAGATCGTAGTTTAGAAAGCCAAGCATCTGCCTGGCATCGCTGGACGACTGGCCAGAGGCATCGTCGAAAAATGCTTCGCGCAGGTAGACACTCCAGGTAACCGCACCGCTGTCTGCGTTGACGACAATGTAAGACTTTTGGGACTCGTATGTGACGGCGAGATCGTCTCTGAACTTGAGATCCGTCTGATAGTAAGTAACGCCGCCTGCACATGTCTTGATGGCCATGAACAGGGCATCGCGGTGATGGGCAAAGGGGGTGGCGCCCAGGTGTTCAAGGATAGCGACGTTGGGCGGCGTCTCGAAGCCGAGAACAATCTGAGCGGGGAAAATCCTGGTAGCTTCGTCATACACGGCGTTCTTGTCTCCTGCCAGGTGGAGCTTCAAGGGATTCGCCATGTCGAAGTGATGCTCGGGATTGCCGAGGCAGGTGCTGCACCGCGCCTCGCCGCAGAACTCGCAGCGATAGAATTTGCCTGCGTGGCGATGCTTGCGAAAGGCGTCACAGAGGCAGTAGCGGCGGCCTTCCTGGTGGAGCATCGCGACTTGCCACACGGGCGTCGCGGGGTCCGAGACGTCGACGACGGCGTCTGCCCACGGCTTGTTCGCCATGGCGGGCTGCTTGTCGCTGCGACCTCTGTCCTGCTGGGGGCCAGTGGTGATACTTGCCTGCGGCGCGTCGTTGGTGCTGTGGACTTGCTGCGCGCTTTCCTGAGACGTCTCCGCGAAGTTGTTGACGGGAGAGACGGAGGAGGTGGAGGGGGGAAGGTTGGAGGTGACGAGGTTGCCGCTGGCAGAGGCTGCGGCTGCCGAAGAAGAGGAAGGAGGAGCCTGAGGGAGGGGAGGCGGGCCCACTTCTGCTTCCGCGCCTCGTCCACTGTTCAAGTCCATGGCTGCCATGACGGCGACCGCTGAGTCTTCGGGCTGCTGCTGGTGTCCAGGCTGGGCCACAGGCGCCGGCTCGTCAGCGAAGCTCAGGCCCAACACCCGCCCGTCGTTGCCCGCCGAGCAGCACTCGCGTTCCGCAGTCAGCGCGCACAGGATGGCTGCACCCGCCACCGTGGTCGTCATCGCGTTCCCGGCCAGGTCCTTCAGCTGGCTCTCCTTCTCGATGGAAGGCTTCAGGCGGTGGACGGGAAAGCCCTGCAGCGTCATGGCCTCCAACCCCAGAATAGGCCTGCCGTGGTCTGACAAGTACAGATCGGCATTGGGCAGGATGCAGGGCATCGTGCCCGGCTTTCTGCCTTGACGGTCGACGTTCTGGCCGAGATCGAGGATGACAGGCTTCCAGCAAAAGTCTTGGCCTTTCATCAGCTCCCTCAGGCAGGAGATGTCCAACAGGTCGGACATGCGCCAAGTAATGGACGAAATGTACCCGCCCCAGGTATCCTCTCGAGGCGTGACGTTTCCTCTTGCGTCCAGCAGGGTATAAGGTGACCCTTTTCCAAGACCCTCGTCGCGTCGAGCAGCAAGATGTTCCATGCGGCACATCGCGGCTTCGATTTCTTTTCTTGGTTTGCTCTCCAGAATGCGCTCCAGCACGAACCGCGCTTGGAGAACGCGAGGGTCCGAAGGCTGGAGCATGAAGTTTTGAAGGTTGGGAGGGCTCCGAAACCAGTTGGACGCGTGCATCATACTCTCCCACTTCTTGACGGTCTGCGCAGCGGCTTCCAGGCCGTAGTGGCGGGCGTCGACGGCGATGAGGTACTTGCGTTGGCGAGTCTGCGGCACAAGAAAGTTCTTGGAGTCCACTGCGACGAAGGCGGCGTTGTAGCCAATCTTGGGGAACCAAAACGTCGAGATCTGGCGCCACGGTGCACCCGAGACGTTCTCCAAGATGACGATCTTGGGGCGATGGTGGCGGACGTACTGGTGCACAGAGAAGAAGGTCTTCGCGGACTCCCCCTCGACATCGATGTCTTTCCACAGGTTGTCGTACGCAGCAGCAAAAGCCTTGTCTTCTTCCAGATCGACGACCGGGTTCTTCTCGTGCTTCATCGCCTCGTGGAAGACTCGCTTGAGGCCCGAATCTTTATCCCTCTTCTGCTTCTGAGTGTTCAGGCTTGAAAAGTCGACGCACGAGCTGCCCGCGATGAGGATGTCGACACGGGTGGGAATGGGCGCCATCGCTCCAGAAGCGGTCATGCTGCACCACAGTCAGTGGCTGTGAGAGGAACACAAAGAAACGAGGTCAACTTACGCCATGGTAGCTCCAGGCTTGCCCACGTCAAGGACGTTGCGGAAAATCTCACCAGTGGGACGGACGTTTCTGTCGATGAATCGCTGCTTGAATGGCTCAATCTCCACGCTGAAAATGTGCTCAAAATGGAACTTGTCGGCGTGACCAAAAGCGAGAAGAGCGTCCCGGAATTCTTGCAAAGCCATGATCGGGCCATCGGTGCCAGAGCACATGGTGCCGATGGTGAACTTGAAGCCACCGTTCTGCAAAAGGTATTTCAGACCAAGATTGAGGACTCTTTCGAGAAGGATGGGGAAAGCGTCGCGAGGACGGTGAACAGAACGCTGATCCTTGATTTCGCCCGTATCAGTTTCTTCCGAGGGTGCCAATGGTGCGACGCTGCCGTCGTAGGACGCGGCGTCCACCATGACGTCGACAAATGAATCTACATCCTTGTAGAATGCCATCATATTCATGTCTGGCTGAGGGATCGCCAACAGCTGATTCAAATCATTGACCTTCAGAGCCCGTTCGCGGTCCATGAGGAGGTGACTGAAATATTCGGCAGCCTCCGCCATGATGGTGTCTGGACTCAAGTTCAAGAAGGGCTCCCAAAAGGTACCGCCAAGAAATTCCAAACCATTCTCGGGGTGAGCTTCCAAGTAGTCCTCTTGAGGAGCTTGACCAGAACCGAGTTGAGCTTCCGAGGAGTTTTCTTGAGGAGCTTGACCAGAACCGAATTGAGGCTGCCCAGCATCTTCCGGAGCACTGAAGTGAGTGTTAGGATTACTGCCGGCTTGAGCATCACCCGAGGGAATGACGGCGTCTGACGCAGCGGGGAGAAGCTGCGGATCGATGGCCTCTGAAGCTACTTGCGGGTTGGGACGGGGAGGCAGCTCGCGGTTTGAAGTGAAGGTATTGTGCGCGAAATGGTAGTCATGGCCTGTCTGAGCGGGATATTGGGAAACGCCCGGGTCGAACGCCTGACCGCCACATTGCGGGACAGGGAATCCCATGAAAGCACCATGAAATGCTTGAGGGGTGGCCGGGAAAAGCTGGGCAGGAATACCATGACCAGTCTGACCAAGGCCTTGGGCATATCCTCCGCCATAGGTTGCAGCGGGCTGATGCTGGGCAGGAACACTGGAAGCTGCCTGGACATGGTTTTGGGGATTTCCTTGAATGATACATCAGCATCTGTGAACAGGTTTGGGCCATGGGGGTGGGCAAACCAGTGTAGGCGTTAAAGTGACCGAATGCCGACGGGTCGATCTGCCGCTGCGAGCCATCACTGCCCGTCTGGTTGTCGGGAGGAGGGTACTGATAGCCAGCGAATCCGTCAAAATCAGATGGCTCGACTGGAGGACCATAGTCTTCCTCGTCGTCGCCAGCAGGATCATAGTAGTCCGCCATTGCGAATGAATGGATGGATGGAGGAATGGGGGTTGGTAGCTATGAAAAGCAACCAGAAGAGATAGATAGAGGACGGGGTAAAGAGGAACACTCCGAGGAGAGAAAGGGGGCAAACGAAGCAAAGGAAGCAATCTCTGAAGAGAGAAGCAGCCAAAGCGTCTTTGTGAGGTCAAATTCTGATGATCTTTGATGGGTGGTTGAGCCAAGGGGAAAAGTTGTCACCTCGGTGTGGGTGGTGAAGACAGGTGAGGCTCGGTGAGGGTAGGAAGAAGGGGAAGTTATTTTCTTTTTCAGCCTCCTTGTTTATTTTTGATCAAATCAGTTTGTGGGAGTTCTCTTGTGGCAAGGCCCACGTCTTGCCAGGTGCTCTCGCTCTGGACGACTTCAAAGCGGATCAGCCTTGCCTGTTGAGGCTTAATATGAGGGCAGAGACGGGACTGCTTAGTCGTCGTGAATATTGACAACTGTTTTCCAGCTTTGAGGTCTCTCATCCTTCTATTGGACCCGCCCTCAGGTGAGTAGGAGGTGTGCTTGTAGAGGATTGTGACCAGAGGAGACTCCATGTCCTTGGACTCAGGGGGTGTGACCACACACCACCATCACGAGTGACAGTAGCCAGTCCCCTGCTCTGATAATTCCGTCAACAGGGACATATTCATCCGGCTCTGCACTCGACATGGGACGTAAAGTGCCTCACATCGAATTTGGCCCCAGACAGCTCCAAATCTCAAGGCTGAAGGGCATGTTTAGACACCTAGCCTAAGAAGAGTGAGCCACCCTGTCCTTCACCTAACATATGGGAAACCACATCTCTGGCCCTAGAGACAAAGTCACAGCATGAGAAGTATACCAAAAGGATGTCAAGGCACTTGCCCCTCCCTACTGGGGGAAGAGATGCTGCATGCCTATGGAGCTGTTGCAGGGGACAGAAAGGTGTAAGCCTCCCCCCACGGCACACTAAGAAATGAGAGATGCCACAAACCATAGTGACCAAAGACCTAGTACTGTGCTGTTTTATCAACAATGCAACGGGGTTTCTTCGTCTTGGGGGCGATTGGAGAAAGGATGGTTAGACAGCTATGATACCTGACCAAGTCGTCATCCGTTCCAAAGAAGCCTTTTCCCCACACGAGCATGGGCCAAACAAAAGGTGCGAGTGTATTCGTCTCAACCAGGAACTACCTATGAAAAGAGTAGTCGTGGTCTCAAAGAAGACGAGAAAGAAAGGAGAAACACATCTTGTGGCAAATTTTTCTAAGACATGAAAGGAGCTGAGTATCTCGGAGTCTACAGATCAATCAGCAGTTTGATCTCAGCCAATTTTCGTTCCGCGGGCAGCATCTAGGAAAGTAGGGTTGGATACCTTACCTTACACATTGGTGGCCTGTGGAGAGGGAGTCATGGTTGGAAAAAGCCGTTGAAAATGACGTCCCACTGCCCTGCCGTAGTCTACTAGAACTTTGCAACACAGACTTGAGAAACGAATATGCGGGACATTGACATATCGGCGCATGCCACTGCGTCGCCGCCCTGCTTTACGTGGTGAGGTCATCTACAGAAGCCAGCATACGGCACCAACGTCTGCAGTTAATGGAAGAAAACGTGCGCTCGGGGAAATCTAGAAAAAACTACGATGCGCACTTCGGCCCTGAGCTCCGGCGGCTCTGAGATTGTCGTCACTACCCGGCGAGAAACCACGGACACCGTGGCCCGCGGGGAATGACGCGGCAAAAAAAAAACCTACAAGAAGCTTCTTCCAGATGCATACGAGGGAACCGCTGCGCACATACCTTGCTTACGGCGTTCAATCGTCTGCCCCAGGTTGGCTCCCGGGCCATCGAGGACGCGTGTCTTCGTCTCGACTCCTCTGGTCCACGGGTTTTATTTTGGGTTTGCCGGTGACACCCAACCCCTCTTTTGGACATTCTTTTCTCCAGATGAGACCATAAATAATCGCTTGCCGCGATCCGATCATCGTCGCCGAATCACTCGAGACCGGGAGTTGAAGTTAAAACAAGAGCGGTTCATCTCTGAGGTAGGCGACCCGATTGGCTGAGGGGCCGGGTCTCCCGGTCAGGTGACCCCCACCTAAGTACTCTGCTCTTTCGGATTTTACATTGCACCAAAGACCTAGGGCTTAGTCAGCGGCCCTTCGACAAGCAGACAGGCCCACCTGCATCCATTGATTGGCCTACGGGGCTGCAGATGAGCAGCACTGTGAATGACTGCCTGATTGGCCACGGCGACGGGCTGTCACCAGCGCCTTCAGCTCTTGGAAATCCTCCCTACCGCGACTTAATACGAGCGGTATCCTGCAATCGCCTCTCTCTCATTGGTCGTCCGAAGTGCCCGCCTTACGGTCTTGGCCTCGTGGTTCTGCAATCTCTGAAAGTCTTGACTTTGGTGGTACTTCCAACCTTGAACCTTCGCCCCAGTTCAGTAATCGATTGAAACCCAATACCTAAGGATGGGCTCCCAACTGGTCTCGACCGATGCCAAGAATAAGCTGGAGGACCTGTCCGGCATCACGGTCCTGCCTGGCCAGAATCCGTACGAGGCACTCATCAAAGCCTGCAATGACGACCCTGTAACGTCCATCCTGTCCTGTGTGCAAAAGACCAGTAGCCCTGATGCGTGGAACCCCGTAGGCGGAGATCCAGGCGCTCTATCACGCTCACAGGACGAAGCGTAATGAGCAGCAGAGGGGAAAGTTCCTGAGCCCCGACTTCAAGGAAGTCATCGTAGACCCTTTCCTGCTGAGGTTGGAGAACCCCGAGATGGAGCCCGGTTTCCAAGACCCCAGACACTGCTTCGTGTTCTGGGCCCGCCCGCCGGATCACATCGTGAGACTGGCAGCTCACCTTCAGGCCTTGCTTAAGAAGGTCGCGCCGAGTAAGTCGTCCACTCGTCCTCGGAAGCGGGGCGAGAGGTAGTGCCCCAAGACCGTCAACGGCGCTGACCTCCGGCAGACATCTGGCTCATGCCCCAACACCGGATGCACCTCACGACCCTCGAGGTCACCCACTCCAAGACGGCCCAGGAGATCGCCGCCCTGACGGACACCATGCGCTCCGCGATCCCCTACATCACGGACTACACCTACACCCACCGCGCGCGCCTCGTGAAGCCCATGATCTCGCACGACCTCGCCGCCTTCGCCGTCTCCTTCCTCCCGGCGGCCGCCGAGCCGCCCACCTCCCCGCCGCCGGCGCCCTCCGCCCTCCAGAAGGGCGTCGTCGAGGGCGACGCCTACACGTACCACCATCTGCGCCGCGACGTCTTCGACCTCGCCAAGTCGACCGGCGTGCAGATCGAGTCGCGGTACCAGGTGCCCAGCGCGCACATCACGCTCGGCAGGTTCCTCTCCGACGCGGACCACGGGACGCCCGAGGCGCGGCGGCGCTGGGTCGACGCCGTCGACGAGATCAACGCCTGGCTTGAGAGTGAGGTCTGGGACCAGGATGCGGAGTGGGTGGGTGAGTGGGTGGTCGGGCAGGAGAGGGGCCTGGATGCGCGGAACGGGCAGTTGTGGTATGGCGGTGGACGGACGATCAAGGTCGGAGAGGGATTCTGAGGTTTGAGCCTGCAGCCCCTCCGACCTAGAGATTGATCATGAGTGGCATAGAGCTAGACGTAGACACGAAGACGATGAAAATGACGAGAACGTTTCTTCATAGACTCATGTATTTCATTGACCGGCTGAGCCTTCGTAGAACGCATCTATCTTTCCAGAGACCACAACCGTGCGGGGCGTAGCGGCGTGGAGCTGTACCGACAGTGACGGCAGTCATCCCACATCGGGTCCCGGAAACCCTCAGGACACCCCGTGTACCGAGTCCTTTCCCCAACCGCATACCCCGTATTTGTCCAAAGGTTCACTTCGTCATAGCCTCCGGGCGCGCGCACAGCGCAAACAATAGCTTGGGCCTGTTTTTTATGTCTTTCCGTTCGCAAGCAAGGGCTTTTATTTGTTCCCTATGTAGTGTTCCGCAATTGAGAACTGGTAACCCTCTTCGCCATTGTTCCAGCCTGATGATGATCCGTATGCCGTGAAAGGAGCCATAAAAGTCGGTCGACCGAAAACACAATGCGTTTAGAACACCAAAGCAGCACCCTTCGTCTTCTTGTCACCACTGTTGGGATTGTCAGCATTGTTCTAGCGTCGCCGAGGGAATATGGGACGGCGTACCCCAACTCGAAGTGCTTGCAGCGCTTCAGGGCGAGCTGCAGCTTGGTCTTGCACTTGACGCACTCCAACCGCAGGACGACCTTCTTGGTGGTCTTAGCCTTCTTGTGGAAGACAGGCTTGGTCTGACCACCGTAACCGGACTGCTTTCGGTCGTAACGTCTCTTTCCCTGCGCGAACAGCGAGGCCTGTAGAGGTAGTTTGTTAGTATGCTGCTCGATGTCCTTTCGAAAGGGGACCGTCGCTCGAGTTCGTCGTCGGCGCGTTCGTCAACATACCTTGCCGGCCTTGTACTGGGTGACCTTGTGCTGGGTGTGCTTGCGGCACTCCTTGCCCTTGCAGTAGGTCATACGCGTCTTGGGAATGTTCACTGCATCCCGAGTCAGCCAGTCGGTCCTTGGAAGAAATCAAGCCATCTCGAAATCTCTCGTGGTCGCAGCCGTATCGTATTGCCCCTTCTGTTCTCGTCGCGCGCGGTGTTGTCGTTCGGTCGTCGTGGATCGATTCCCCCTCGTGCCCAAAATTTTATCGAGTGCGCTTCATCCTTCGGCGGCGGCGGCGGCGTGCTGTGTCGTGTCGCGATCCCTCCTCTTATTCTCCATCTGCAAATAATTCCGGCTGCTGACCACGTCGAGAAAAGAAATAAACACGCTTCCAATGCACAAATACTCACCCATCTTGGCGGCTGTTTTGTCGATGTCGCTTGCCGGAGTGTCGTGACGATGAAATTGTTCGGCGGGGAAAATGAAATTCGTCGTTTTGCTGAAATGGCTCGCTTGTGTGCGGCTAGGGCAGGACGGCGCTAGTGAAATTTCGGGAAGCGTGGTGTGGCTGAGGCGAGCTTCAGCCTCGTCTCCAGCCATCGGGGCTGTATCACGTGATGATGGGTCAAAAGCCGCTTACTCATACTGCCTGCTCTTCTCGGGATGACTGGTCGGTGCTCCACCGACGGAATCCCCCAAATGCAACCTGCAAACCACGCTGCACGGTGGCCAGTGGCTGCAGGCCAGTTGCCAGCTGCAATGCTGAATAAGAAGATCACGGTCAAAAGTCAGGGTGACCACCAAAGAATTGCCATCGCACCGCCCACTGGTCGGGCTGGCGCTTTCACTTCCACTTCGCTCCTCGCGTCTTCCTCCTTCTCAACCTTCTCGACTCATCTGGTCACCGAAACACAAGCCGTTCAGATCCAGGGCGAGCGTGTTGATCTTGGGTCGACAATCGCGCGTCAGAATAGCGTTTCCGCGATAGACACGCAATCACTTGTTTCGCTCTCGCCCTATCTGGAAAGTCTCAACTCACTTTGCGACTCGGACGAGTCATGGCCGGGCGAGGACGAGCCCGCCAGACAACAGACTCGACGAGCAAGGACGGCACCTGGTCTTTGCCCGCCTCTTCTCTCCGGCCTCGACTCCCCTTCCCATCCCACTACCACACCCCCCCAACTCTCTTGCTTCCCTTCCGCAACTCGTCCCTCCCGCCCGAGGCTGTCTGGCAATTTCAGCTGACAGACGATGTCATCGCACAAATTGGCAATTAACTCTCCCCGCTGTCAACCGGGCCTCAGCTGGGGGTCGGTGTCGGTGTCGGCACTGACGTCAGCGACCAACGACCAACCCAGCCTGCCCCAGACCTTCTTGCTGGCCGCCCAGCTTTGACCTTGCAGAGCCATTCGACTCGACGCCCAGAAGAGTCAGTTTCGGGGAAACTTAATCACTTAACTGGTGACGCGATCTGTTTATATCGGCTCACGCGGGCGCCAAAAATCGCCTAGCATGACGCATATTGAGTGCTGTTCACTGCCATTAGGTTCGTGATATACCATCGTGCTCTACTCCAAACTCCCCAGGCTGGCCTGGCCCGCCCTGGCCCGGGAGAGGGGAAAGGTTAGTTGATGAGGTTGTTTATCTCACGACGAACTCTTCGCTGGGGAGGAGCTCGGTCGAATGCCACGGCGCCATCCATCGATGATGGCGTGCTCTAGTTGACCTTAGCCTCCGTCGGGATCCCGCTCGGAGGCCCGTCAGTCACCCGTCACGGTCTGCAAGCCAGAAACTTCATCTCGACGGGGCGATTTGACGGCCCCGGGAGGGCGTCTTGTATGGTGTTTACTTACATCTTGCTATGCCAAATCGCCGCCACGCCGCCGGCTTCTTGCGCGGCGGGCTGTCATGCCATTGCCTGGGGCGAAAATACGTTGGCGGGCTCGGATCGTGCTGAACTATCGGCGTCTGCAGGGGGGCAATTGTCCGTCAGTGCTTCCGTTCCTTCGTCGAACACGGACGCAGAGGCCCTCGAGACGGCAACACGATCGCAGAACGGAAAGGGTCCAGCAGCACACAAGAGGAGCCAAGACACCAGACCAGTCAGGGTGTCGACGGGATGAAACCTCCGTTGGCAATGGAACACACAAAAGCTTTGGTGCAGTGCAGCAGCACAACGGGGTCAGATTGAGAGAAGCGCCAGCAAACAAGATGCTCGAGTTGTGCCGCAGGCGACCACCAAGGCGACCACCCACTGCACACGTTGACCGGATGAAATAAGAAGCAGCAGTTGAAGCAGCACACCCGACTGGAAGCACGACCGTCCTGCTTGAGCCCAAAGCTAAAAGTGCCGGAGAGACGTCTTTGAGTGGATGAGACTGTGTTCGGCTCACCGTCAGATGGCTTTCCGGTGGCGGCCATTACGACGACGTGCCAAAATAGACCAACATGGGATTTTAGGATTCGGTCTTTGGGGAGAGACACGAGACGCGCGAGCAAAGGGCCATGGGCTTTCCCGTTTTGTCCAATTTCTCGAACTGCATCCAGTACGGCGAGCGGGTTACGGATTCACTCGACCAAACCCAAGCCGCAACAGACGGACTGGTGGCGGCGGCCCAGAGACATTCCACTGCGCGCGCCGGTCTGCCACTAGTCGCACCACCACGCGGAACATCGGCCTGGGCTCCTGCTGGAGGATTGGAGAACTGGAGGACTGGGGGTGTCTCTGGCCGACTGCACTGCAGCGAACGAGTACGGATAGCGAAGCGCAGCAGCACGGCACCAGACCAGCAGACGGAATGGAATGAACAGGGCTGGGAGCGACGAACCACGGCCGTCCCTGCGCCGGTTTCCCCCCCAAAATCCAGGGCCGACCTTCTCTCGCTTGACAAATCGCACCAGTCTCGCAACGTGGGTTGAGCTTGGCATGAAACGTCGCCCAGCGCCGCAACGTCGACGGTTTCAGATGCACCAACTCCCGTGCGCTTAAACCACGTTCCTTGCATGTCCACACCTTAATCGACCGCGCCCACCCCCGATTCACGTCCCAGACGTCTCCCAGCACTCGGGAGGGTATTGCTTTCTTTAGCAACCCGTTACAACCACCTCCCCTGAATGCTACCCTGCCAGCGCCGCCGCCCTGCCCTGTCCGCCAACCAAGAAAGCTGCATTTGCCTTGTACTTGTCTGCCGTCGTAGCAAGTACAGGCGGTTCTCGACAAGTCTGGGCAGGCCTGATCTACGCATAACCCAGCAACCCGGCGCCCCACAGGGGACGCGCAACCTCTTCTCATCTTTCTCGAGCCTCTCTTCCTCTTTCTCCTACCACCGCGCCGCTGATCCCATACGCTCTGATACAGCTCCGCGAAAGCCTGTCTTCGCTCCCTACCTCTCGCCGCCTGTGCTGCGCATCCCCATCCCGCCCAGCTGGGTGTCCGGCTCACGGCTGCTGCCACGGGACCCCGATGATCAATAATGATCAGAGGGTCCCTCCCAAGCCCCAATCTCGGGATCCGGGACGGCACGGCATGGGGGAGGAGATGCTACCACGTTCCCTCTCTCGTATCGTCTCACTAACCGTGACTAACAGTCAAGGAGAGGAAGTAAAAAAGGGGTGACTCGTGAGGGCTGCACGCAGCTCCTGAATACGGAACCTGCCAAGCGCATTTCAATCCAAACGATACGATGATGGGCTTGGTACCTGGGGAAGGGATGGAAGAAGCACTTGGTCCGCAGCACTTGAGGCTCACTGTGCCCCTGTCCCCGGCTTGGCGGTTCATGGTCCGTCCTTGCTCGCTCCCCGCGACGTTGGGAGCTGAGACAGACTGGCGTGGGAATGGTGGACAGTCAAGTCAGAGCCAAAAGAGGGCAGAGAGGCTCGGCAGTCCCCGAACCCTGGACATCCTAACTAACCTCAACCTACTTGCCTCCTCCGCAGATCAGCCCGGCCAAACCCCCCCTGCGCTGCCGAATGGTCGGTCCCATCTGCTCGCTCTGTTGCATGATATGTATGTGGCTTGTGTCTTCTATACGTCCAACACGCTGTGCCGGGAGCTTGCTTGTTTGAAAAGTAAGGTCTGAGCCGCCGTCTGGACGTAGAGGCAAAAAACGTCACTTGCACCAGAGGTGCCTGCCGTTTCTTTATAGCGTTAACCTTCGCCGACTCTCTCCCTCCTTCTAGATGTCTCCCTTGCGTTCGTTTTCTTGCTAGCCACCATAAGTTTTTCCATCAACAGATGTTTTCGTGATACCCCAGATACCCATCCCAACTATCTCTCTCCGACAAACATGGAGCGAGCACACTCTCTTCTGACCAGCACCACACGATCCATCAGCAGCACGCGATCCAGCACCCGCTCATCCCGTTCGAATTCTCTCTACCTCAACACGCCAGCGCAGGAGAAGGGGGAGTTCTTTCTCCCCGCGCCATCCACGACGATTCACCAACCGAAGATCCGGGTGCGGGCGATTCTGGGGCACTGCCTCTACCGGAGGGTCGTGATATGGACGGTCACCATCTCATTATTGGTCGCCTTGGCGTACCTCAACACGCCACTTTACACCCGTGATGGCAGCAAGATCTCGGGTGACGATTACAGGATAGCCGGGCTGGGAGTACAGCCGAACAAGCAGGGTGCCGAGAGGCCGCAAGAGGAGGTCCCCGAAATCGATGGCTCCATGCCGCCATGGCTGAAGTTTAAGCAGTGAGTCCGATGCCGCGGGCGATGCGCACAGCATTTGACTAATATCTCCAAGCTTGAACGGCTACTTCAACGGCCTGAAGTCCATTGTTCCCCTGGCCAACCACACGCCAGAGTATCCGAACGCCTCATTCCCGGCACCCATTACTACGGTGCCCATCTACCATGATACCCCTCCGACTCCCACGCCCTACTCAGCTTACCCCGATTATGAGTCTCGCCAGTACCAGAAGGAGCACCACCCGGCGAAGGAATGTTTCATCGACGACGACGATAAGATCCCCGTGCCGGACATTTACGCCTACGATGGCGTGCCTCAGAACCAGCCCGATCCGGCCATTGGCTCCCACACCGTCCTTGGCCTGCGCAACGACATCTGCTTCGACCGCTTCGGCCGCTATGGGCCGTATGGTCTAGGATATGACATTCGCGAGGGAGGCACCTCCCAGGGTGAGGACACCGAGCAAGAAGGCGCCGAGATCGTCTGGTCCAAGAGTGGCCGCATTAACTACAGCCGCGTGGATTGGGGCTCCGCCCAGGAGCGTTGCGTCGAACGCAACAGCGCCCGCTTCCACAATAGCACCAAGGACGCCGGGTCCTCTTACGACTCCATTTACAGCGAGCCCGATGCTGCCGAGACGGGCCTCAAGAAGGTCGACCGCATCGCCGTCGTCATCCGTACGTACGTCGGCTTCGAATGGACACAACACGCCATCATCAACTTCCGAGCCATGATTTCGGAATTGTCTCTCAAGTCCGGTGGCGAATACACTGTGCACTTCCTCCTGCACGTTAAGGACAATGAGGCGCCCATCTGGTCCGACCCGTCAGTCGTGCAAAAGATCCTGGACGACAACGTTCCCACGGAATTCCACTCTCTCTGCACCCTCTGGTCCGAGGCCGAGATGAAGCTCTACTACCCGGGCCACTTCGCGGACGCCCTCGAGAACCCCTCCAACGGTGACATCCACGGCGTCTACCGCAGCGCACAGATGCCACTGCAGGTTTTTGCGCTGCAGCACCCCGAGTACACCCACTTCTGGAACTGGGAGATGGACATGCGCTACATTGGCTCTTACTACGAGCTGCTGGACCGCCTCGGCGCCTGGGCCCGCAATCAAACCCGCACCCTCCTGTGGGAGCGCTCTTCCAAGTACTACATTCCCGCCGAGCATGGCTCTTGGGAGGAATTCTCTGAGACCGTGGAGAGGGAACTCAACGCATCCGGCCGCCGCGCCATTTTCGGCCCGCAGATTTTCCCCGGCCGCATGTCGCTTAAGAGCGAAGAGGCCGGCATCTCCATCATGCCCCCCTCCTGCGCCCGCGGCGGTGACCCTCGCGAGTGCGGTGTCGGCGAGGATGCCGACCTGATCACACTCAACCCTCTTTTCGACGCCGATGAGTCCGGCTGGGTTTTCGCGAAGGATGTCACCGGCTACGAAATGGTCTTTGCTCCGCCCCCACGCCGCTGCGCCATCGTGACCGCCTCCCGCCTCTCCCGCCGCCTACTCGCCGCCATGCACGAAGAGATGTGGCGCATGCACCACAGCATGTTCTCGGAAATGTTTCCTGCCAGTATGGCGTTGCACCATGGCTTCAAGGCCGCCTATGCCCCGCACCCCGTCTACGTGGATCGCGCGTGGTGGCCCTTCAACACCATCGAGAAGGCCTTCAATGGCGGCCGCGACGGCACCACCGGCGGCCACGGCAGCCCCTTCGATCTTAAGAACGAGCACAACCACAAGGGCACCAGCTGGTACTACAACTCCGAGTTCGCGGGCCTGCTTTGGCGCCGCTGGCTGGGTTACGCGCAGATGGACGGCCGCGGCACCAACGGCGGCCGCGCCAATGAGGGCACACTCCGTGGCGGCAAGGAGGAGGAGTCTCACAAGGACAGCTCCGGCCGCCTCTGCATGCGTAGCATGCTAGTACATCCGATCAAGTGGGAGAACCCTATTGAGAGAAGCTAGTAGATACACAGAGCGCATGCGTGTGTAAAGCGTTTATTTCCGCATTTTTGGGGGGCAGGTCCAAGACAGGGATATTTTCCCGGGAAAGTTTCCGTCAAAGACGACGGGCAGAACACCAGCAGAGCGTTTTTTTGTTTGTTACTTCCCTTTTTCTGTACGAAAGTTTTGGCCGCTGCAAAGTTTGTTTCCTGTCTAACCAGCTTCATTTCCCCCTCTTTCTCTCCTCTTGCATTTACATCCTAGAAGTGTACATAACTACACACGACAGCACGGATTGGAGGTTATACCAGCCGGGATTACGGTTTTCTTCACCCAAATAAGGCATTAGCTCACGTTTTCTACATGTTCATTTTCCCCCTCAGAAGAGAGAAACAGGTTTCGGTTTAACGGTATCAACCACGCAGGGCGCGCGGGTATCATGGCAACTGGGGGAATCTCTTGTTTCTTCATCCTGTACATAGAGCGCCAAAAAAATCGACATGGGATCGCTCTCGTTCAAACCACACAACCATGTTCCCCTCAACAAAGATGGGAAGGGAAATTTTATGCGACGGCGTTTGGGGCAAATTAACGAGATCGGACATTTATTTTGGGTTTTATTTTAGCCTCATTTTCGGGTCAGGTACTAGCGGGACGCAAGAAAAATGTCAGAGACATATTGCAACTTCAAAAGCCACTCTACTCGATGCTCGAAAGTGATGATGGCCTCTATGCCAGCGACACGAAAATATCGTTTCCCGTCTCTCCGGGGAAGAGCACTACCAGACGTGACAGGACGGGAATGCACGGCACATGGCCAAGGCTTTGCGCTCGAGATGAGGTGTTCGTCGCATGAACAAACCAAACCGCCGAATGGACATACGGCCGCCACTCGGACGCGGCGGTATGTCTGTCCACCTTCTTTGCCCCGGATTTAGGGTCATCCGGAGAGGGACAACTTCTCTATCTCTTTCTGAATTTGCCTCTCGCCACCTTTTCTTCCCAGTCATTCGATCTCCCTCCGCACTTGTGCCCACCGGCAGTTCATGCACTCGCCTCCACTGGTACCGTTTCCCCCCCCTCCCCCCCCGCGGCCTCCTCTCACATGGCTCCCACGATGCCTGCATGGCGTGGGAGTCCGCGGGCTGCCTACCTCCGCCCACTATTATTCCCCGAAATAGCCGGGTGTATATTTGCCCCCCTTTCGGCGCCCTGGTATCTTTCTCCCGGGAGGATGGGCAGGGGCAAGGATATCCCGGCCATCCGAGAAGGCGACCGCGAGAATTCGGCCGTCGCGTACACGAATGGCCGGGCCGAACGGGCGTGGTGCGGTGTCCGCGCAGCTCTCTTTGCGTTCCGGGGGTGATGCTGTGGCTATATCGGCCGCACACAGAGGTGATAACGCATAGCAAGGCGGGGGAACGCTGTGCTGGGACGCGGCCTGGGGTTTGGGGCCCGGGACAAGGGTATGGATGAGACCTGGGCGGGGAAACGCGAGATGCTCGGGGTCTCCGGATGAACTTGACGGCTTCGGATTCGCGATGAGGTAAGCGTCGTCGTCGTGTGTGTGTGCCGTGTGTGTGTGCCGGCGTGTCTCGTGTGTCGTGTGTCAGTCGAACAAACTGTGACTGACACATGCATACCATCCCACCCCCGCTTCTCTCTTTGGTTGGTTGCAAAAAGATTAAAAAAAAACTAAAACAAACAAAGTTGCTCTTACTTCCTTGGCTATCTTTTGGGTCGTCATTTGGACCTATAAGAGCATGCTGATAATCATCAGTTCGTCAATAGCACGGGAGATAATAGGTTTTACGGTTGTTTATCTCCGTCTCGTTGACTTTAAACGACTTCGTATTGATTGACTTTTTTTGGCGATGGAATGTCAGATATACCGGATCTCTTTATTTCGTCCACACATAGATCAAGCTATTTTCGATGAACCTTTTTTTCTAGAGCCATCGCCACCATAGTCCGAAGTTGATGGTTCTCTCGCCAAGTAAGGGGCGCGGGGCCAAGGATACGGAGCATCGATGATTGAGTTTCTTGCCGGGCGAGATTGGCATGCGCCTTGGCGAGATCTGGACCTCGCGTGTTGACATGAAGGGTGTGAGGCTACATCAGTAAGCATAATACGAGGGACGGGTTTGCTGGTTTTGGCGCCAGGGGGGAGGGGGAGGCAATGAAGACGAGACAGGCCAGGGACGGAGGGCGATGCCGGTGGGGTGGTGGACTCGTGCGAGATGGTCGGGCGGGAGGGACCTCAGAGCCGGAGGTTGTTGAAGACGGTGGGTGCAGTCGACCGGGGCGATGCGGCACAGGCGGCACACCGTTGTGGGCCCTTCGGCGCCGGGTGGGTCCGCATGGGGCGGACGGGGCCGGGTTCACGGACTCCCAGACCGGCGGGAGTGCCGGACGCTGACATCAAGCTGAATTGAAAGCTTCCGGTCAGTTTTCGTCCTTGGATTACAGGCTCGTGGCTCCGAAAAAGGAAGTGTGCCTATGAAAGCCGACATACACATTTGCAGGCATGCAAGATCACCTTTGACCTCCCGTTTCCAGAATCCAAATGACACCGCGTGAAATCGTAACAGGTTCACACTAGTAACCTCCGAAGGTGTTCATGTTATGTTTTGGCTTCTGCGGTAACCCAACAGCTTCTTCTCAAAGCCTAGTTTGCCTCTCAAGGTTCTCCTTTCCTGGGACTCTTTTGATCAGCCCGGATGCTATTCCACGTGGTCTTGATCACGAGCCAGAAGGACGCAAGAAGGCTGCTATCCACACCAATATCATTCCTAGCGATAAATAAACAGCAGTAGTAAGAATTGTTATTCGTCTCTTCGCCTAGGGAGTCTCTAGAGGTATAAATTATAGGGAAGATGTCAACTCTGCTGAGTCCTGTTAGCCGCACTTCGCAGTAAGCAGTTGAGGAACTTGCTCATTTATCATGCAGGGAGAAACTTTGCATCCAATGTGCCAATGTGAAAAGCCTCAAACCAAGGGCCTTGGCTTTTATATTTCCAAGTATTAATCGCAAGAAGGGTATACGCACTAAAGGTCTATGTACACGAAGAACGGTCTTCTCATCCCAGAGCCGTCAAGGCCGGGTCACATCCACTGCCAACTCTTTCCCCCCTCGTTTCCCGAGATCGGCGCCCTGGAAGACTTCGCCTAGCAGGTCTCCGTCAGCCCCGAGACGGTGCAGAACTCGCCGTCGGGCCCGCTGCCCAGCTTCTTCGGCTCGTCGCCGTTGGAGTTGCCCGTGTAGCGGTCGCAGCTCTTGCCGTCGGTCTGGCACGAGCCCGCGATGGTGCACGTGTCGCCGTAGTTCTGGTTGATGCCGCACAGCACGCCGCCGTCGACGGCGACGACGCCCTCGATGACGACGTCGCGCGGGCCGCCGTTGTCCTTGCAGTTGCCGCAGTTGCGCACCAGCTTGCCGTAGTCCTCGACGTAGAAGTCCTTGATGCTCACGGTGCCGCGGCCGTTGAACTGCACCACCTTGTCCGAGGCGTGGAAGGCGCCGCCGCCGATGATGTTGGAGGTCCCCGACTTCTGCTTGAGCGTCACGGCGTCCTCGCAGACGTCCGAGTGCCAGACGTTGATCAGGGTGCTGGCGCAAGGTTGTTAGCATTGTTGTGGGGGGGCAGACGGAGGAGTAAGGGGAATAAAGGTGAGCTTACCAGGTTCCCTTGCAGTGCACGCCCTCGGCCTGGCCCGGTCCGATGATGACGTTGGACAGGGTGGCGCCGTCCTCGAGGATGAACATGGCGTCGTCCTCGCCCGTCTCACTCTGGTCCTCGCAGACCTTGGCTGTTTTCAAAGTCAGCTTTCCTCCATGTAGGTAGTCATGGGGCTGTGACCCGGGCACAACTCACGGTTACGGTCGTACAGCTTCATACCACCGTCGAACTCGCCCGAGACGGGGATAGGGGCGTCCGTCTCGACGGTGCCGGAGGCCTGGGGAAGAGTCTTGGTCACGCCCGAGGGAGCCGGGATGACGGCCGTCGCCTCCTTGGTGGCAGTGGCGAAGGTGGTGGCCGGCGCCGAGGCGGAGGCCTCAGTGGTGGCCTCTTCTTCGTCTTCGGAAGTGGTGGCGGTGACGGCGGCGGGCTCGGAGGTGGAGGCGGCCTCGGTGATGGACGGGACGGGGGCCTCCTCGACGGTCGAGGGGGCCACGGTCGCCTCGGCGGAGGAGACTTCAGGGACGGGGGTGGTTTCGCCGCTGTCGTCGTCGTCATCGCCGCCGTCCGTGGAAGCAACGCACTGGCTGTACCAGTCGTTGTAGGAAACGCAGCTGGCGCCGGAGACGCAGGTTGTCGGGCCGGTCCAGCCTTGCCTGGAAGCTGTCAGTTTCTCGTTCTTGGCTGTGTGTAGCTTCCTAGCTCTGGACGGTTCGAGAGCAAGTAGATGAGTAGACTTACCCGCCGCACTGGCCGTAGAGAGTCGCCTGCGAGACGGCAACAGCGCTCAGCGCCGAGAGGGAGAGAATGACTGAAGTCTTCATGTTGGTAGGGTCAAAGAACGAATGTGTAAAGGAACGAATGTAATTTCGATTTCAAGGAAAAGAGCGAATACAGAGAGAACGACACTGCAGACACAGAAAGCCCGAGAGGGAGAACGGACTCGGGGGCATCCTTTATCAACTTCATCGTTGGCCACTTGCGCCCCTTCGTGAGGCCTCGGAGGAGCGCCAAGCCCAGAAAGATTGGGTCTGGGAGGTGATAACTGGAGCCTCACCTGAAAACCAAAAGCTGCTCAGCACACACACACACACATGCACACTTCCTCTTGGGCCTTTCATTTAGATCTTGGCTGTTTGCCTGTGATGAGCCTGCGGGTACCTGCATGAGGGCAGGCCAACTAACACGAGAGCCAAGACAGAGGCCACCATGAGCGAGCGCCTCGAGGCAGTCTCCCGATGCGGTCTATGGTGATGTCTTGTCAGTTGAGACGGACGACAGGGGTCCGGAAAGAGGGAGGAAATCCGGGGCGACCAGTGACCACAGCAGTGGCATGTGGGCATCGCTTCTCCATATGTCAGGAGAACGTTGGCCGATCCGGACGGCACCGAGAGGTTCCAGGGTGAGACCTGATGAAACCGCTTCCAAGAGAAAACCGCATCACCCAAGAAATCAGCAAAAGAAAGGAAAGAAATTGTGTACAGCATTTTTCAAGGGAGGGCTCATTGGGCCGCCCCCCTCAGCTTACTGTCAGGAACAGGAAAGGCGCACCGTTTCATGGCATGCGCCAAGGTGGCGGTGGAGAAGACGCCTCCGGCCGCGATGGACGAGAACTGATGGAGGCGACGGAGGTGGAGGTCATCAAAGTCGCTCTCCGTCTGTTGCACAAAACTATTTGGGCGGTTCTGCATAGGCGCGTCCATTCCTCTGCGCGCCCAGTTTTAATATGTCGAAAAAGCCGTCTGCAGGAGTAAAAGGGGGGCCAAGCTGGACGCCGCTTGGCTCGATAATCCGACGAATCGGGCGCGGCGGTGGAGCGCCATCCCGGTCCGGGGGCTGGATCCAACTCGGCGCATGTCCCCGTCCTTCATTTAACGCGCCGCCGGACGGCCCACTCTGGCGCGTGCGGGGGAACACCTCGAGGGAGCACGTGGTCCGCGCCGTATATGAGTGAGAATCGAGTGTCCATCTGGAACATTTGGGCTCAGTGTAGATCGGCGGCGGCCCGCGCATTCGGTGTAAGTGAAAGCGAAGAACCAAAGAGTCAGACCGTCCAGGTGTAACAATATATTGACTCAAATACTCAATCCCCTACAGCCTCGTGAACGGTGGTCATAGTGTCTCGTGAATTCGTAAGTCTCACCAGTCCTCACCAGCCGAGACCAGACTGTCAAACCGATTCCCCCTCCCCGTCACGAACTTCATCTCCTCATCCATCCCCCCATCCCCAGAATCCCCCGTCCTGTTCGGTATCAAGTCTTCGATAGCCCATGCAACCCGCTCCGCACCCGCCCTCGCGCCCCCGAGATTCCCCGCTCCGGGGCCCAACCTCAACGCCGCAAGCCGGCCCGTCACGAACAACGGCACCCCCTCCTTCCACATCAAATCGTCGTTGATACACGGCATGCCCCCGTGCCCGTGGACGGGATGCTCCCGCAGCATCGTCTGCAGGTACGGCAGGCTCTCGTAGTCCGTCTGAACCCCCGTCGCGAAGTAAATGTAATCCATCCCTGGCATCTCGACCTCTGGCTCGGTCTTGACGTCCCACACTCTCCTCTCCTCGTCAAAGTGCGCCTCCACGAGGCTCGTGTTGGTGTGCAAATCCAGCGCCCCCCTCGCGATGTGCTGCTTCAGCCTCTTGTGGTACGGCGGCGTGATGCTGCCCCCGCCGCGGGCGCTCTTGATCTGCTCCAGCCGCTCCTCGTCCGAGTCCGCGGACCAGAAGTACGCCTGCTCGACGTTGCGGAACTTGCCCATCCACGCGAGGTCCACGTCGAACGGCTTCACCCGCAACGGCCCGCGCATGAGGTGCCACACCTTGGTCACCCCGCGGCGGATCGCCAGGTCCGAGAGCTGCGCCGACGTGAGGCCCCCGCCGACCACGAGCACGTTCGTTGTCTTGCGCGCCGCCATCTTGGCCTGCACCACGGGGTCGGGGAACTTTTGGATCTGCATGCTGTGGCAGGCCTGCGGGGGCGGGCTGCCGGAGCAGCAGTCGAGGCCGCGCACCGGCGGGATCGTGGGCGCGTTGGCCGGGCCGACGGCCAGCACGACGGCGCGCGCGTAGTGGATGGCCTTGTCGGTGTGCACGGCGAACAGGTCCGTGTCGGGCGAGACGTGCTTGATGGCGCGGTACTCGATGTCCTGCACCTTTTCGTTCTGTATGAGGCCCTCGCGCAGGCCGTAGCGGTCGACGATGCACTCGCAGTGGTTCGCGAAGAGATTTGTAGGCGGAGTGAAGTAGTCTTTCCTGTCGCGCTCGTCTACCTCCACGACGGCGTGTTGTCTGTTATCATGTCAGTCCTGGACTCAAGATTGGAAGGGGGAGGAAGAGGTGACTCACTTTGGGTTCCGCGACTTGGTCCTCGCTTTCCGCAGGTGCTTGCTGATCTCCTTGCCGACGCAGGCCTTGAGCTCGACGAGTTCGTGCTCCTGGTTCCGCTCATGAGCGCGGGCGAGCAGGGCGTCCCGGTCCAGGGGGTCGACGTGGAAGAACATGGGGCTGCGGAGGTGGGTGATGTCGAACGTCTTGAAGAGGCGGTTCCATTTGTTCAGCCACTCGTCGCCCGTCGCGTCCAGGACCAGCGTCGAGTACCGCTGGCCCTGGCCCGGCGCCCTCTTCTCGATGATGCTCCCGTTGCGCCTGTTCTTGAGCGGCATGCGGCGGCCGTACTTGCGGATCCAGTGGTAGCGCTGGTGCTCTTCGTCCGTGAACAGGGCCGAGGGGGAGTGCTCGCAGAGACGGGAGGCCACGGCCAGGCCGCAGGGGCCGGCGCCTATGATGATTACGTCGTGTATGAATTGCTCAGTCATGATGAGATACAGTCAACGAGTTTCGCGGGGTATTGAGGGATACAAGAGAGACGAGAGCAACAGCCGCGGGGAGAAGGATGGTTTTGATACGGCCATGGTGACACTGACGGCAGTGCCCCTACCAGCTACTAGATCACGAGGGAGAATGTCATCCGCTGGAATCTACCTTGATGGCCAGTCCATGGCTGCGAAGTAAGCCAATGAAAGAGACGGTAGATAGTGGTGATCCCTGTCTTGGTGTTTCTGGCAGCTCCAGTGCGATTGGGGACCTTGATGGGCAGGTCTGAATGGAGTATATGAGTGGCACTTGCCTTGAATCAGTCGAAACACGTCACGCCTTTGCTGAATAAAAAGGAAAGCCAGTTATGTGTTTGTTTTTCCTCCTATACTGTTAGCTTGGAGTTTGAAAGAAGGCTTGGATTAATTGCGGAAGCTGGTAACGTAGGATTTGGCCCAAGACTCTCAAATCGAGGTAATTGCGACCGGCTTCTCTGTGAGTCTTTAACAGCAGAGAATACTAGTAATCCAAGACTTGCGCACTTGCGCGATACCTGCGGGTAAGTATGCTCTCTGCTGCTTCGCATAAGGTAAGGTAGAGTACTTCGCGACACTTGCCGGTCCCGAACTCCGCCGGCCGCATCCCGGGATCCACAGCTCCGCAAGCCGGCCGCTCGGCCGCCCACCACCTTCCCGGCTCCGCAACACACCTCCCTAGCCAGCCCGTCCTCACATTCACCGACCCGGCAGCGTCCCTCCGCTACAGTCCGTTGCATCAGCAGCTTCCAAAACACCAAAATTCAGAATTTTCACCCCTACACCCCACCCCTACCACTATGCCCATTTTACCTTAACACTATAAATTTAATTATAATCTTTATTATAAAGGCTAATTAATAGTTTAAATAGCCTTATATAAGGCCTATAATCTAGATTTTAGTATTAAGTAAGTTAATTCTTTTATATAGTTTTTTAGTTTATTTTAGTATTTTATTATTAGTACTAGTTAGTAGTAATAAGTAGTTTATAGTATCTAATAAATTTAAAGTTTATAAATATCCTTAATTAAACCCTAACTATCTCTATTATTACTTAATTATTATTTAATATCCCTTAAAAGGTATTACTAGGTATTATTAATAAAGTTAGTTATCTCTCTATTATTAGTTCCCTTAGTAGTCTGTATATATAACTAAGTATTAAAGTTATTTATTACTTTAGTTATTTTTATTATTACTCACTATAATAGTATTACTAGTCTTTAGAAATTATAGATTATTATTATTTAATTTTTAATAGTATAGTAGTAACTAAAGTTATTATAACTAAAGTAAAAAAAATAAAAGACTATATTAATAATCCTAGTAATAATAATAGTAGTAATACTAAAATAGTTATTAGTCCCTATTAATAATACCCAGTCTAATATAAATAATAGTAGTAATAGTAGTATTATAATATTTAAATCTAATTATATTATAATTACTACTCTATAATAACCTCTCGTTTAGTTTAATATTAATATAATAAACGATCCTTTTATACTAAAATAAATAAGTTCTACTCTAAAGTATACTAAATCTTTACTCTTTACCCCTATACTAATTATAATCTTATATAGACCGACCTTCTAAGGTATATTAATACTACTAAAGATCCTATCTTTAATTATTTTATAAAAACTTACCTATAAAAAGTTAGGATCCTATATTACTAAAGAATAACTAACTCTTATCTATAATACTATAAAGTGAATTAAAGCCCGAATTAAAGCTAGATATATTATTAAGAAACTATATATTATAGTTAGTATTAATTAGAAAAAACTAAGTCTTAAGAGCTTTATTATATTATATAGTATTAACTATTATATACTAATATTTAATATTTAATTATTTATATTATAGTTTACCTTAACTAATTATATTACTAAGGTTAGTAAGTATAGTAAGGTTATAGTTAATATAGTCTTTACGTATTGAATTAATATCTTTATTATTATAAGGGGATTAATTATTAATTATAATAGTATTCTAAAGGCTTTACCTACCTATTATATTAATAGACTTTTTTACTAAGTAAAATATAACGAATAAGTTAATAGTATAGTTAATACTATTATATAAAATAATAGGAGTAAGGTTATTACTTAGTTTAAAGTTTTAATATACTATTAGTAATACTCTAAGTTAATAATCTATAAAAATATAACTAAGAGTAGTAATATAACTTTTATATAGT
>JAOWMA010000388.1:0-43077 GCA_025962755.1 Colletotrichum tropicicola
ATAACTTACTATATAATTAGGCTAAAAAAATACTATACTTTTATATTAGTAAGTATACCTATTTAGTAGAGATAATTTTACTTAGAAAGTATATTATATAATAAAAGTATCTTAGTTTTATTACTATAAAATATAAAAGTTATTATTTTACTATCTAAGTAAGGGGTTTCTAAACTTAATAAGAATAATAATAATAATATTATTAAAAATACCTAGACTATAGAAATTAATACTTAAAGGTATTCGCAGATTTATCCTATACGTATTTACTACGTGATAAGAGTCAAGACAGTCTGCCTCTAAACACCTAATTGGATTCTCCCTACAGTGATGTGTACTTTTCCTCTGCTGTTGATAATTTTGCAGCCAGAAGGTCGACTACCTCTTGAGCTGAGGATATGCTACCCGACCAGCATCCGTGAATAACATCGCCGCAGGGTTCATCTTTTGTGGTGGGGAATATGCGAGCTGCATAGCTGCTCTCAACCTCATCACTGCTAAGTTCCTGAAAGGGGACCTGGCCTGTGATAATCGTGTAGATTGTGGAGCCAAGACTGAAGATATCGTCTTCAGACTTAGGCGCTGTCTTCCAGTTGAAGTCTGGCCGGGTGAACCGTGTCCCTGGACAGGCTGATGCTTGTGAGCCTTGCAGAGAGGAGCCGCTGAAGTCAGCGATCCGCAGACTTAGGTCCCCGCCGACAAGGAAGTTTCGAGGTCCCACGTCGCAGTGTATGACGTTGGCTGAATGAAGTAGCTGCACGCCTTCCGCTGCTTCCTTGGCCCAGATTATTCGCTGGACAAGTGATGTGCCATTAAAGTTGGTCTTCAGATAGTCCCGCAGAGAGCCGTTCGGCATGTCCTCTAACGTCAGGACGCACTGCTCGGGGTCCCAGTCTAGCATAGCGACCAAGCGAGGGTGGCGACCCAGCTGTTGGTATATCTGCGCTTCAGTCGCCATGTCCTTTCTGCATTGATCTGAATCCTCCCCCTTCCAGGGAGTTTTGATTATAACGCCGGTTGACGTCCGCTGAACAACCCCGGTTGTCCCCCAGCCCACAAGCTTCCCCTTGCCCTCCATGATCACCAAGGGTTTTCCATCGGGCATCGGCAGCCCGGAGTGGTCTTTATTAGGTTCCCCCATTTGTGCGGTATGCTCTGTCGAACATTCCCAAGTGACTTTGACTGGTAGGGATATCGTGTTTTCGATAGCGAGCGTGAGAGGGATGTTAGGTATGACCTGGAAGGGGACGTAAATGCATCGTGGTTGATAGTAGTCGCAGAGGAGATCTGTTGGAGACAAAGGTTAGCAGTAGGCCTGCAATAACGCTAGAACGGGCTACACGGGAGAGAGAGAACAAACCGGAGAATAGTATGAAGTGTGGAGTAAACCTAAACAGTAGGGACCAGAGCCTTCACGAAGTTGTATTTGTGGCCCGTTCTGTGATTATATAAGCCTGATTTATTACAGCTAGGTAGCCACCACAGCCACACAACTCTTTGGGTTCCTACATTCACGCTTACTAACCAAATACCTACCTGACATGGTCTTGGATCCTGGGAACAGTTAAAACAGCTCCCTTTATAGGCCCTTAATCTTGGATCTAAAGACTACTGGCGTCTAATTTCCTAGGAATAATACGCTAGCCCGAGCATGGACGCTCTGTACGCTAGTCGTAGCCATGAAATTCAGAGCTTATTCCTACAAATCCTTTTTTTTTTTTTTTTTTAAAAAAAAAGTCCTACTCTACCATTAGCTGCGTGTGTTCCCGCTTACGTCCATAGTAATGGGACCCACAGGATTGAAGGATCAAGATACCATGCAAACATGCTCTACTGTAATTGTGATAGCATCGAGCACTACACAAAAGAGACAAGAAGTCATATGTTCTCACAAGCCTTGATGCTTCAGTGGCCCCCGTTGCTCCATCCTTGATGGAATGGCTTCGGGCAAACACCCACACTTTGAGAAACAGCTGCATGGTCTGGAAGTCTCACGAACGACGAGACGTCTTCACTTGCCCAATCTAACGTCATTATCCAGGGTACTTTCGGAATGTCCAAATCCAGCTACATTATCGGCCGGTCACACTGCTTCACCGGCCTGCACCTGCTGGCCCGCGGGCGCATCGATTGGATAGCTGCACCAGTCTTGATCCACTGCGTCGCAGACGCAACGACTGCTCCTTCCGTTGTTGGAACCAACAAGAGCAAACAAGCAAACTGCCCCACTGTCTTCAGCCTGCATATTTATGCCCGGCCAAGAAGAGGGGTAAGTCTTGGTCATCTGATGCAGTTACAAATATTTCGATCTCGCCCTTGTTGAATTGCCAGGACATTCTGTCGGGTTCACATTCTTCTTCACATTCTCCGAGATGGCTGACAACCAGACTGCGGCAAGGGCCGACGAGACACCGGTGCCGATCAATGATCCTGCGCCTGCTAATGTCTCGGGGCCGAACCAGGCGACCAACAATGGGCCCATACTCGAAGCTGATGCTGAGAACGAAGATGTAGGAAATAAAGAAGGAACTTGGGATCAATTATGGTACTGACTCCTACCTGTAGTTGACAGATGATACCGCCTCGGATAGAGCAACAGTAGGTATTCTCACCGACAGACCGACCCACAGCCAGTTATGCTAACGATTTTCAGAGTGTAGCGTCGTCGAGCACGAGCTTGGCTAGTTCTATTCTCCAACATCGTTTGGAAAATGGGAGGACCTACCACAAGTACAAAGACGGGAGTGAGTTCCTCGTCCACTTCCCCTCTTAAGGCAGAAGAATTTCTAACATGAGAAAGAATACCTTTTTCCCAATGACGAGAGGGAAAATGAGAGACTGGGTTTGTTTTGTCTTCACTCACCCAACATTTTTACTCATCAATTCCCTAGATCTACAGCACAACCTCTATCTCCTGACCTTGAACTACAAGCTGGGTCTTGCTCCTCCCAACAAGGAAGGTTCTGGTGTTAAGCGCGTCCTCGATGTCGGAACCGGCACTGGAATATGGGCCATTGAATTCGCTGACGAGCACCCGGAAGCTGAGGTACCTTCGTCTGATGCGCGAGAAGACGAGAAGCTAAACGTTACTAGGTTCTAGGAGTTGACCTCACTCCAGTGCAGATTCAATTGTACGGTTTGGTTACTTTGTCGGGCCTTTTGCATCTACTGACTTTTGTAGTGTCCCACCGAATCTCAAGTTCGAGATCGACGATATTGAGCAGCCCTGGACTTACACCCAGCCTTTTGACTACATCCATCTTCGCGGAATGACTTCCAGTATCTCGGACTGGCCCGGCTTCTTCAAGCAAGCGTACAAGTGAGTCTATGCCTAACCCTTCCCGAACGGTGATAATTGCTGATGTTTGTAGTGGTCTCGAACCTGGCGGCTACATTGAGTTGTTCGAAGGACACGCACGCACCCAGTCTGATGATGGGTCCCTGACACCAGACCACGCGTCTTGGAAGTGGGCCGAGAAGCTCGATGAATGCTGCAAGATCCTCGGCCGCCCGTTCGTCCACGTTCCAAGTCTTGCCCCCATGCTAGAAGACGCTGGTTTCGTGGATGTGAAAATTATCCCGTACAAGTGGCCGATCGGACCATGGGCGAAAGATCCATACTACAAAGAACTTGGGGAATGGGCCCTTGCGAATTCCCTCGAGGGCCTCGAGGCCTGGACCATGGCGGCACTGACCAGGGCTCTTGACTGGAGTAGTGCACAGGTCCAAGTTCTTCTCGCTGAAGTGCGGAAAGATTTGAAAGACAGGAGCATTCATCACTATTGTCCTCTGTAAGTTTTCTTAAGATGTCTCTCAAATTAGTCCTTTTCACGCCTGTGATCGTCATCAACTAGCAACTTGTCAGCTACATACTTAGGTGCTTTATGCTAATAACAGGCAGGTGGGTGATTTATGGCAAAAGACCGCTTGAGTAAGTCGAATGATGGAATTCAATAAAATGGGTTGGAGTCTGTGTGTATCCACGCCAAGGCATCAAGACTGTATCTAGCCAAGCTTCCAATAGCCATAAATATCACTTCCATAACCACGCCTCCTTGTAAATATTTTGACGCTTTGGCGACTTTACAGCACGGCAAAATCGAAATGTGTCTTCGGCCTTGGTGAAGACCTGCAAACCTGTCGAGGTAGCATGGCCCAAGTCTGGATGGTTTAGACAACGAGGTAGACTCAGCGGGTTGTCATCTTCTCGACCCAAAGATATGGAGACCAGTCCCTTGGTAAGCTGCCGATTGAGGAAATCGAAGAAGCTTAGCAAAATCAAGTTGGTGTGACAATCAGGTGCGTTTCGATTAATCTTCACAGCCATTTCTGTTTCGTCATTGAATACATCAAACATGTCTCGAGCCATGACATCACAAAGGGCAAAAACACCAGGCGTTGTACTTTGCAGTCGACCAACTTAGTATTTCCCCGAAAAGAATGGCTTCTCCGTATCGCCCTGAGATGTAGGAGAGATTGCAGCCAAGTCCCGCCAGCCACATGTCAAAACGTTCCGCCTTGGCCCTTGGCTAGTCCGTCTCAAGTATCTGTAGCCCGACTCAGACTCAGGTCGCCGCGCCAACGGCAAAGCTAGCTGTGCAGCACACGTGTACATCCCGGGAAGTTGCCGATACGGATCGACAAACGCAATTCTCTGCGGCCTGCGTTTGCCAGTTGTCCCCGCACATCCACCGGCGCGGCAAAAGATCCGGCTTCATTCGGCTTGGAACGACAAGGAAATCAATGCAAACGGAAAGCTAACTTCCCTGAAAAGACCCGACACCGTCCTGCCATTTCTCCGAGGGGCAGGGGCCGTCCCGCACACTTCACCTCATCCAAGCCGTCTCAGACACGGGTTAACAGCTTGACCTCTTTGCCCTGTCCAAAATGTCGTTCAGAGCCGGAAACCTCGATCACCCCACCAGCTGGGAAGAGCACATAGCCCACATGTCAGGCGGTAACATGGCAGTAGCGAAATGGAGTCATACGCCGGATGCCACGGTGTTCCATGACGGCAAGGCGTTTCAGATCATCCACGCAGCCATGTCGGAGGAAGACAACGACCCGCAGCGGCTCCGGAAGACGGCCGTCGAGCTTGCAGGTCTGCTGCCGAGCGGGCAGCACCCCGAAGTGTTGTCGTCGCTATGGAATCTCTTCATCTCATTGGCGCAGCAAACGCCCTCGAGCAATGTTGCGATGCTGAACCTGGTGGTTGTCCTCGACCATCTTTCTCTGTCATCAAAGACCACTGCGTGGGTGACGGTGGTGAGTCGATTGCACCGGCGCTTGATCTAACAGATCTCTGATGAGAAGAAGGATGGATTTGAGCAGCTCAGTCGTCTACACGGTCTCAATCAGAGCATCAAGGACCACATGGTTCGTAAGTCTCACTCATCGATTCGCTGTGGCTAGTATGTTGCAAATACTGACAGGCCCAAGCCCCGTACAACTCCGACAACTCAATGAAATCACTCACCCGCTGGATAAACCTCAATACATTTGCTGCACTGTTGTGGTCTTACAACCTCATCGACGGCCGCGACTTCGCCATCCAGCAACTCCGGACCGCCTTCGAGGACCGCCGCTCTTCGGACGCCAGTGACCGCGACGGCGCCGACGCCCGGCTCATGGCCGCCGCGCAGTGGGCCATTCACTCGTGCCAGAGGCTGTATCATCTCTCCGTCACTTCCGAGGCGACGGGTCCCTGGGGCAATGGGGCCGATGACAAGCGGTGGAGAACGGGAGCGAGATTCAAGGGGCGGGCGGGCTTTTCGTTCCGACGGTGGGAATTTTGGCAGCAGGGTTTTGAGGAGGCCCATGAGTTGGGGAATGGGGGAATCGAGACCAAGGTTGAGGCGGGCGCGGCGAGTGGGATGATGGAGAAGGTGTTGTATGCCGGGTTTGAGGTTTAGATTTGTGACATGTTGGGAGATCGTAGTAGAAGACATGGACGGCAACGTCGATGGGCGGTGTAGCAAAGATTTCTATCCGAGACAGATTCAAAAGGTTTCGCTTGGCGCGTTACTACTTACATTAAGTATTGGTCAGTGTTTGATTTGTTCTTGAGCTCAGACAGTTGGACCTCTTTTATCCTGTACGGAAATTGGTTGGCCAGGAATACTGATTCGCTACCGAGTGATCCTACCTACGCAGATCGGAACGTATAATGAAAGAGAATTATGTGCTTCTACTTCTTCATGAGAGTTCTTTATACCGAACCCTGTCTAAATCCTCCCAGTACTTTACTGTTCTGGACCCTCGTTTCTTGATTTCGTATTTGAAAAGCGGAGTTCTTTGGTCCTGATCGTGTAAAAGCCATCATCGATTCCGCCGAGCCGTTGCGAGGTAATCGATAGTCATGTATGGTCCAAAAGGCAAAGGTACCTGCTTTGCCGGGATACTTAGAGCGGCTCCTTGGGCGGGGAGAGTATCATTGCTTGCATCCTGGCAGTCAGGTCCGTGATCCTCCCACCGAGGCAGTAACTGCACGTGGAGGCGTCATAGGCGGACGAGGTCACCTGGAATGACTTTTTGGCAGTCAGGAGAGTGTCAGAATGGGGTTGTATTGGTTTGCAGGTTGTCAGGGGATGGAGTGAAGTATAAAGAGACTGCTCTGCACCCGATGTTGTAATGTGTGAGAGTGTCACACCATCAAACCCTTGTGTGTTACTTACCAGTTTACATACATACCATCGCAATAAAGCAGTCCTCAATAGCGCAAAATGAAGTTTACCAGCATTCTCATCGTCCTGCGCCGCGCTACCGCTCTTGATGAGCCAGCAGGAAAAGTAATCTATGCAGCAATGGATTAGCACTGAGTAAGGGTTTGGACGTTTGTTGACTGTTAGGAAACGGAATCTTTGTTTGAGGTACCGACTCTTGTATGCACAGATATTCACAGAGCAACTCAAATCGACGCAGTTAAACTCTTAAAGATCCGTATCTTTCATACAAAGATCAATGAGGCACTTGAATTTTGAAGGCACAAGTCAGCATACACTGTTGTGACCCAATACATGGCCTTTAGCGGTTAGGGGAGAGCGGAAGCGAGATGGCTGGGTCAGGACTCTGATTGTTGCCAATCCAAGTGTGACGTGGCGATTCTTTCATTCATCCTACCTAGATAATTGAGATGTATTCAAAGTTTGCACTGTGTTACAAGTACCTATATATAGATATCTATATAAGTACCGAGCCTTAGCGTTTCGTGAGTTCCGCCACGCATGGAACGCATCAGCCCTGATATCGACAGAAAGTTGTTATAATGACCGTTTTGATATCAAATAGAAATAAGAACTCGGGACTCATACGTGTTTTATGGAGAAGACCAAGGCAAAGATCAATGCTGTCTGTAGAAGCATCAACCCAACCACATTGCTTCATACCGCGGAACCTCACCTCACGTATGAGCTGACCTTTCAGTCCGATAGAAATAGTAGAGCCAGTGAAGCCGCATTGGACCCGTCTCCCGGAGGACATTGCCTTGGCGTATGTCTTTCGAGGGGACTTTGGGATCTCTCTCCCAATTCATCTGGGCCGCACAAGGCGGATCGTATCGCCGGCTTCGGTATTGTTCCATCAAGGCTTTTCCGTGAGCTGCCAACGATTCATGTCGCGTTGACTTGCTGATCCCTGCCCATCATTCGATCTGACCAAGCAACAATGGCTCTCGACTCGGATGACGTTCGTGAATGACACGACCCAATCCATGTGTGCGAAGACCAGATTACCTGATACATGCAGTGTGAAAGGCTGCTGCCTAGGACGACGCCCTGTTCAAGATTACTGCCGTTCTAATTGCGAATGTCCGCTGCAATAAGTATTCATGTTTGTACCGTCTATTTCTAATATCCCACTGATTATAATATATGCGAAAGGCCGCCAGCGCTTGGTATCAAGATAAAAATACATCATGTAGGTCATAAAGTCATAAAACACACACACTCTCTCAGCCCCCCCCTTCAAATCCAATCCCCCTCCCTCACGACCCCCCTCCCGCCGCCCTCGTACGCCGTCTCCTCGGACGTGTTGGACACGCGCTTATACGGCGACCGCTCGGCGGCCTCGAGCTCCTCCTTGCTGCTCAGGAACGTAAACTCCTTGTCGCCCAGCACGCCGACGGTGAAGTGCCGCGTCCGGTTCACCTCCCTCCGGAACCAGCCCAGCCGGAACGTCAGCCCGGCCAGCGTGCCGTGCAGCTCCCGCGTCGTGAACCGCCGCGAGTCGGCCGGCACGTGGGCCACGGCGTTGGAGTCGCGCAGCAGGCTCGCCATGGCGTTGATGCTCCCGAACTCGTCCGGCGCGAGGCCCTTGACGTTCATGCTCAGCAGGCCGGCGGCCCTGCCGCCGGGGCCGACGAGGCCGAACTGCCGCAGCGCGCGCGAGCCGAGGGCCCAGAGGTTGACGAGGGCGACGAGGCCGAGGATGGCGATGACGACGGAGGTGACGGTGGCGTTCTGGACGAGGCGGCGGCGGCCGGCGTCGGTGACGACGGCGCGCAGGGGCGGGAGACCCGCGGCGGGGAAGGCGGCGGTGCTGGAGGGCTGGCCGACGGCGAGGCGGTTCTCGAGATTGAGGAGCTGGGCGCTGGTGAAGGCGAGGACGGAGTCGAGGCCGCGGAGGATGCGGTCGTCCCAGGCCGGGTCGCCAAAGGCCTCGAGCGGGATGCTGCCGTAGGGCCGGATGAGCGGGCGGAAGAACTCCTGCATCTTGCCGACGGAGGGGTCGCTGACGAAGATCTCGGGCATGGCGCTGCCGTAGATGCTGCTCTGGGACAGGCCGGCGGCGACGACGCGGTAGTCGTAGAAGGGGACGTTGAGCGGGGTGTCGAGGGGCCTGGTGGTCGAGAGGTCCGGGCGCGGCGGGCTGTTCTGGTCGATGACGAGCTCGCCGTCCTGCCAGACGAGGTCGACGTCGGCCTGGAGCTGGGCCCAGTTGTAGTGGCACTTCCAGTACCGGACGAAGTCGATCTCGGCCCTCGCGTGGTTCAAGCGGCCCCAGGTGTAGGTCTGTGTGAGCTGAGGCTCGAGGAGGCCGTCGATGGTGGTGATGGTGTCGCCGCAGAGGCGGTTGGTCGAGAAGATGTTCTCCGTCGAGGCGAGGATGTTGGTGAAGTACGAGTGCTCGGCCTCGCTGCCCGTCTGGTTGCGCCCGAACTCGAACATTTGGCCCAGCGTGAGCAGCTTCCCGTCGGGGCAGGTGCCGTTGTACCTCACGGGGCCCTGGTACACCGTCTCCGAGGTGTTTTGCCCGTTGGGTTCCGTGTAGTGGGTGATGGTGATGTTGAACTTGTCGGCGGGCACGCTCTCGCAGCGGGACACGATCTTGGTCGCGGGCACCGTGACGGTGATGCGCGTGTTGCCGGTGGTGTCGACGGTGTCGGCCAGCTGCGAGAGGTCGATGGTCGGGAACGCCATGTCGTCGTACGTGTTCCTCGGGTACGTGTAGTTGGACTCGCCCTTGCGGGCGAGCAGGCTCCGGAGCTTCTCGCGGTTCTGCTGGTACGCCACCGTCTCGCCGACGAGGGTGTTGCCGAACCAGCTGGTCTGCCGCAGCTCCATCGTCGTGGACCGGGGCACCGTCTTGACCGAGAAGAGGACGGTGGCGAGCGTGGCCAGGAACCCGCACGCGAGCACCGCGATCTGCGACATGGTGATGGTCCAAAGCTTCTGCCGCACCGACTTGACCGTGGCCCGCAGCCCGAGCATGTCCAGCATGGAGAAGTCGAGGATGCGCGAGTTGCACGGCGCCGTGCAGAGGCTGTGAACCGTCGACAGCCCCCGCAGGACCGTGTCGCAGGAGCTGACGTACACGGAGACGCCGAGCATGACGAGGGCCGGGAACGACGTCCACAGGAGGTACCAGTATCCCGACTCGTCGACGGTCGCCAGCCCGTCGTTCGCCTCGGACGACTGCAGCGTGGCGCCGAGAGCGATCATGAGGCCGGAGACGAAGACAGTAAACCCGACTTGCGCCCACGTTCTCAGGACCACGGGCGAAAACTCGCCGTGGCTCCAGGTCTTGTTCCTGCCCCCGAGTTCAAACGTCGGTATCCGCCGCTGCAGCCCCGTGCCGTCGTTGATGAAGAGCAGCGTCCCCAGGATCGTGGCCGGGTCCCGGTGCCATATCTTTGTGTAATGTCTCGACTGTGCGAGCGCCAAAGCGATCAGACAGGAAATGACAAACGCCAGCGTGAACATGGCGATGCAGACCTGGTTGTTGAGCGACAGCCTGTCGACGGTGACGGACATCTCCCCGTCGGCTCGGCCGTCTCCCTCGGACCGCAGGAGATAGTGGCCGAGCAGGGGACCCATTCTCCTCATGAGCTGGACGGTCGAGTTGTGCATCAGCTCGGTCAGGTCCGTGGCGTTGGCCCGCGTCTCGTTGAACGACAGCTCCACCCGCACCGGTCCGTAGTTGGCTCCCCCGGTGACAGTCGACCAGCCACCGGGCGTGTACGGGACGGAATCCCGGAGCATCAGCAGAATGTCCGCCTCGATCGGGGTCGACTGCCTGTCAGGCAACGCCGTGACGTTGGGGCTGATGCCGTCGTCGACGACCTCCACCTTGGTCAGCCAGGCCGTCGGCGTGCACAGCACGGCCGAGACCTCGGGCTCGAGCTGCACCATGGAGTCGTTGCCCGGCGCCAGGCCGTACTTGCCGGCGAAGTAGACCGTCTGCGGGTACTGCTGCGGGAGGTTCGGACACGGGCGGCTCGTGGGCCGGAGGGTGCTGTTGACGGTCCAGAAGTCGACAAACTTGCCCTCGGCGGGGGGCTTAATGTTGTCGTGGTGTATCGAGACGGTCTGGTCGCAGCCCTCGAACTGCAGGGCGATGTCGGTCGACCAGATGGTCTTGTAGACGTAGAACGGCTTGATGCTCGTGAGGGTGTGCTTCTCCAGGTCCAGGCAGTGCATGTCGGTGAAGAAGCCGTCGACCTCGGCCCGGACCGGGGCGCTGACCGTGCCCCGGCCGCCGCCCTCGGTCACGCCAAAGGTCTGGTACGCGGCGTCCTTGGTGACGCCGTAGGGGTACGCCATGTCGAAGTCGTGGATGGCCCGGGCCGCGTAGTAGGCGATGATGTTCTCCCTGCCGAGGTCCTCGCGGGTGTACGTCAGGTCGAAGGTGTCGGCGGTCTGGATCCGGACGGGGTTCACGACGACGACGGGCGAGAGCCGGAACAGACCGGGCGCCAGCACGATCTCGGCCCTGATGAGGAGCGCGGTGACGGCGGTCCAGAACACGAGGTAGTGCCGCCGGCGCAGCGAGTGGTAGAGCACCTCGGGCGACAGCATAGCCGGGTAGTCGAGGTCGTGGTCGGGAGGGAGTCCGCGGCGCAGGACGATCCACGGCATGTATCGCATGGCCTGCAGCTCGACCCTGGCCCAGAACGCGGCGATTACCGTCAGTACTGTCATTCACAACATTAGTTTTGTATCTTCACCCCATCGTGGGGCAACATTACCAGCCGTCGGTCCAAACCGCCACACATATCCAAAGCTCTGGCTTGTCTTGACCAGACCATTGTGGCACTGCGAATACCACAACGCCACGGGCAGCGCAATCGTGATACAGAGAAACAGCGCCGTGAAGGCGGCGAGGATAACCGGCCGCAGCCACTGAGGCCGCCATGTCGGATCCCGTCCAGCGGCAGTGGCGGCAGAGTTGTTGCCGCGGGGATCATCGAATTCGGACTCCAAACCAGTCGACACCGTGTAGAACGTCTTCTTCTCCGCCAGGGGAGTAGGCTGGGGCTCGACAAAGCGCCGCGCCGGCTCCCAGTTCGTCGGCTCCTCCCTCTCGCTCTCGGTCCGCCTGGCATTATTGGCGTTGGCGCCTCCGCCTCCGCTGGGCGGCGCCCCGAGCGGAACCTGCTGGTACTCGATCCCGTGCGCCGAGCCTGCCGTGTCCCGGCGCGGCACCGGCCGGCGGGGGATTCTGTGGACTGGCTGGTGGCCGGGCCCCTGCACCAGGTACGGCGCCGGCTGGTGCTGGTGATTGTTGAAGCTGTCGGGGGAGGCCATCTTTTTTCCCCCCGGGTGGGCGTGTGCTCGCAGAGTCAAGAGCAGCAGCAACCCGATCCAGAAACTCGTGAGACCTCGCAAAGGAAGAAGGAAAAGACAGACCAGAGGGCGTCACGACCTTCCACAAAAAGGGAAAAAAAGAGGGAACCGCTGGCTGCTGCGCGCTTACCGGCAAGCAAACATGCTTACTCTTTATGTATTACTGTCCCGCTCCTCCCGCCCGCCCATGCCAAGCGCTGTCGGCCGCCGACCCAGTCAAGCCCATTCGGGAGGCTTGCCAGAGGCCTGTTGGCGGTTATTTGCAGCAGACTTGCGGCACCCGAGGCGATTCATTGGGAGCTGCTGGTACGTTGAAAACCGGGGGGGGGCGCAATTCACCACACCCCCCTGGAAGCCTCGCATTAGCGAGTGTTCATGATGCGCCCATAGGCCCCAGTCCGGGCCGGCAGCGTCACACTGGACATGGAGCGGGTGACTGTGCCGCAACGGGCAGACACTCAGCCGTCGCAGATCTCGTGAAGAAGTGGTGGCTGGAGTGCTGGACCAGGCGGCCAGAAAGTGCCTCGGTGGGGGCGGGAATTGCTGAGAAGAGCAGGTTCTGGGGCATATCAATGTGTTGGAGTTGACTGACGATGCCAATGTCAGCAAACCAACATTGGATGGTAGATAAGCGGGAGCGGGGATGGGGTACCTCAAATCACGCAACTTTGGCTCGCCTCGGGCGGTTGTCTCCGTTCAGAAATGATGTTTGTGACACACACACACGAGACACAGCCCCCAAAATCCCTGTCTCGGCAATCAGTCATCGCGCATGAATTCACAGACCAAACACATAATTTTACAACTTTTGAACATTCAACTCATCAAGTTATATATGTACATTCCTCGGCTGGAGCTGGGGTGACACCCAACTCCCTCAAGACTCTCGGTTGGCGCGTGGTTAGTCGGGGGTAAACCTAAGAACAACCAACACACCCAAAAAAAAGTTCAACCCGTGATGTTGTTTTGTGTTTTTGAATGCCCCGAAATGAGAATGAAGGACCCCCAAAACAATGGATGCAGCGATGCAAACAGAGGCAGCACCGGAAAGCACTTTTCAAATGGTTCGAGTTGTTTTTTTGGAATTTTTTGACTTCTGGACGACCCGCACTTTTCAGTAAAATCCCGTTTCGTCGCCCCCGTTTTTTTGAAAAACCCCTGGTCCCGATGGATGGTGAAAGATTTTTGTTGTCTCGAGGTTGAATCTCATGCGGTGATGTAAAAAAAAGAGACCCAACAAAGCTGGTGGTATAAGATGTGAGAGCAATAGACGCCTCCGATGGTGCTGGAAAAATTAGATGGAACAAGGAAGAGTTGACGCGTGGGGGCTGTTTAGCCGTGGAGACCACACGTTCTCTCGCGCATCAGCTCGCGGCGCTTCTTGTCCTTCTCTGTGGGGAGGTTAGCTTGACTCAGATTAAACTACTAGGGGGGGTTGGGGTCCACTGACCTCCGTCCCATGTCAGGAACTCGTGGAGACCTGATCCGGTGGGCACCATCGGCAAGACGGGCACCTTCTTGTCGGTGACAACCTCGAGGAGGGCGGGGCCGTCGGTGTTGATGAGCCACTTGAGGGCGTCGACAACGTCGTCCGGCTTGATCACTCTGCGGTGCTGGACGCCCATGGCGTCGGCCAGCTTCATGAAGTCGGGGTTCTGCTGGTGAGTGTGGGCGTAGCGATCCTCGTAGAAGAGGTTCTGCCATTGCGTCACCATGCCCTGCTCCTCGTTGTTCAGGACAATGACCTTGACGCCAATGTTGAACTGCGCGGCCGTGGACAGCTCGGTGAGGGTCATGTTGAAGGAGGCGTCGCCGTCAATGTCGACGACGAGGGCGTCGGGGCGGGCAACCTTGGCGCCGATGGCAGCGGGCAGACCGTAGCCCATGGTGCCCAGGCCACCGGAGGTGACCATGGTCCTGGGGTGTCTCCAGCGGAAGTGCTGGGCGGTCCACATCTGGTGCTGTCCGACACCGGTGGCGATGATGGTCGTCTCCTTGCGGTCGGCGGTCAGGTTGCTGAGCTCCTCAATGAGGGTCTGGGGCTTGATCAGGCCGGAGCGCTCGGCCTTCTCGTAGTCGGACATGGGCCATTTCTTCTTCCACGCGCGGATCTTGTCGAACCACTCCTTGCGGTCCTCCATGGTCTTGGTCTTGACGAGGGGCAGGAGAGTGCGCAGGTTAGTAGCGACGTCGCCCTCGACGGCCTCGGTGGCCTGGACAACCTTGTTGATGTTCTTGGGCATGATCTCGAAGTGGACGATACCACCGCGGCCCTCGGCATCAGCTGCCTTGGCGGCGGGGGCGAACTTGGCAATGGCACCAGTCACACGGTCGTCGAAACGGGCACCGAGGGCAATGATGAGGTCGGCCTCCTGCATGGCCGAGTTGGCGTAGGCGGAGCCGTGCATACCGAGCATGTGCAGAGACTTCTCATCGAGCTCGTCGAAGGAGCCCAATCCGTGCAGGGTGGTGGTGACGGGGATGGAGGCCTTCTCGGCAAGCTCCTTGAGGATCTCCACACCGCCCTCGGACTGGGAGACACCCTGGCCGGCGTAGATGACGGGCTTCTTGGCGATGTTGAGCAGACCGGCGACGCGCTCGATGGACTGCTCGAGCTGCTTGCTCAGCAGAGCCATGGCGGCCCTGGAAGCCTGGCTGGGGAGGGACGGCAGAGCAGTCTCGGTGGGGATGGCTCTCCTCAGGACGCTGGCGGTGACGTCCTTGGGCAGGTCGACGAGGACGGGGCCGGGGCGGCCGCTGGTGGCGATCTCGAAGGCCTCGTTGATGCGGCGGGGGAGCTCGGCGACGTTCTTGACCATGACGTTCCACTTGGTGCAGGCGCGGGAGATGCCGATGACGTCGGCCTCCTGGAAGGCGTCGCTGCCAATGGCGGTGGTGACGACCTGTCCGCAGAAGACGACCATGGGGGTGCCGTCGGAGAGGGCGTCCTGCATCGGGGTGATGACGTTGGTCGCGCCGGGGCCGGAGGTGACGAGGACGACGCCAGGCTTGCCGGAGGCACGGGCGTAGCCCTCAGCCATGTGGCCGGCGCCCTGCTCGTGCTTGGGGAGGACGAAGTCGAAGTGTTTTGAGTTGTAGATGGCGTCGAAGACGGGCAGGATGGCGCCTCCGGGGTATCCAACTGTGACTCACGGTCAGCCATGTTGCTCTTTTGCGCTCTTACGCACCAGCGGGACTGCAATTGGGCCACGAACAAACGTGCTTGACGTTGTGTCTCAACATCATCTCGTGGAAGATCTCTCCGCCGGTCTTGCCAATGAACCTGTGTGACACTGTGAGCTTGCGGCCCGATTATACGTCGACAACGGGTGCGGGTGCACATACGACTCGTCCATCTCAGGACCGCGGGGGTTGACGAGGGGCTGGACATGGCTGCGGTCCTTGTCGGCGTTGAAGTTGGGGGCAGGCGCTTCGCGGATCTCACTGCGATTGAAATCGTCTGTTAGCCATGCGTGTTCTCGTGAGTCACCTCGAAAGCGTAACAATCTCGACCGTGCCACACAAAACAGGAGCAGCGCAGCACCCCGGCCAGCGATAACGGCGGTGACACTTACGGAGCAGCAGAAGACGCGGCGGTGGCCTGATTCCTCACGCCGGAGGGGACCTTCTTCGCGGCCTGGACGGCGGCGACGGCGGGCGAGGTGGTGAAGGCGCGGGGAGAGCTCTTGAAGTTGGCGGCCCTGAGGGCGCGGGCGGCGTGGCGGCTTCGGAGCATCATGACGGGCAGAGTGGAGAGGGGGGGCGAAAGCGGCAAACGGAGGGAAAAGAAAGAAGGAGAATTAAGAAACAGAAAGACTCGGCGTGTGGCCTCGTCGAGATCGTGTGAGGGGAGAGAGGAGAGAGAGAGAGAGAGCGCGGCTCGTCGAATTGGACGATCGCAGGGGTGGGAGGGAAAGGTTGCAGTGCAAGAGAGATCGCGGAGCAATGGGAAATTTTGGCAGATCTCACAGAGTTCACAGAAAAAGTTCAAGAGTCAGTCAGAGTCAGGCAGGAAAGAACGGTGGTCGACCGGGCCGGGGGCACGCAGGTTGTCTCTCAGCTCCTCCCGCTGACTCTTGACAGGGCGCGCTGGACTGCCTGTTGGCTGGTGGCCGTGGTCGCCCCCCCACACCCAAAGGCTGCTGCTGCTGTTTCGGAGGCAGGGAAAAAAAACCAAAAAAAATTATCGGCTGTCAGTGTGTGGGGTAGACGGCCGCTGGTTGGCTGGGCGGGTGCTGGGCGGGGCAAACTGAGCGCAAGCGTTGCGCATCGGGGCCCGCGCACGGGCCATTCGTCCAATCTGGGGTGGCGATATCGGCGACGGTTCCTGAGTGCCTCGCCCATTGGCTTTTTTTTCGGTTTTCTGCTTGCCCAGTGCCACTGCGCTGCGCATTGCCGCCCACCGCCTTCCCTCTCGCCGCTGCTACTGCCGCGGCTCCACCTGTTGGATTGGTTTGTGACTCATCCTGATTGGCCCTCCCTCCTCAACGGCCCCACGCTCTAGCTGAATGGAAGCAGCCCAAACTCAACGCGCAACGCTGCGAATTCTGGAAAGTGGGCGAGGCGAGGCGAGGAGCAGGAGAGCAAACGCACCGGAACAGCGAAAGGAAGGAACGACGGTGACACACGTCTGCCACCGTTGCCTCCACAAGAACTGCCCTATCTTTTCCTATCGTTCATCACCGCCATTCGTCCGTCGTCCGTTCCGTGACAATTGTCGCCCCACGACTGCAGCATCGCCGTTTCTTCTCCTCTCTAAAGTACGGATCCGGGGCACGGCTGTGTATGTATTAGTGTCTCGCGGGTGTCGAATACGGCCGGCCGGGGGCTCGGAGCAGAGCTGCCGCCACCAGTTTTGGTGTCGCAAATCAGCAAGATCGTCCACGGAAAGCTGAGGGGGAATTGATGAGTCACCTCCCAGGCATTCTTCAATGGAGTCGGCTGGGCACGTGAAACCCATTGGAAGCGGCTAGCGTAACTGACAATTCCGGTTCCTCCATCTGTCAGGAGAACTGCCGGCCGATTGATCGGAGACCGGGGACCCCTCATCCGGGATGCTCCGGCCCCCCTCCCCTCCCTGGATCAGACGGGGGCCGTCCTCCATGCAGGGAAACCATCTCATCACGAAATTGGACAACGGACGGGGCATAAGGTTCATCTCTCGTGAACTGATAAGCGTTAAAATCTTTTGTGTCTCTACCATTCCGTTACTCATGACATTTGATGCCGCCTTTGAACACCAGAATTCAGAATCGCACGCCGAGGTATCTTTACCATGCTTACACCAGTAACCGCCAATACAGTTTGCCACATCATGATATGACCGTCTTCATTCGTCTCGCCATGCAATTGCCAGCGCCCCCACTCAAGCTTAGATGCGGTTGTGGTTGCCAAAGGGGTTGTGGCCCTCGTTGTAGTGCTGCTGGTTGTCGCCATGCTGCATGAGGGGCTGGTCGAGGTTGGGCTCCGCGGGCTGGACGTCGACCGTCGGGCGCTTCTTGATGGCAGACTCCTTGGCGATGGCGGCGGCCTCGGCGCGGGCCTGGATACGCTTCTTCTCCTTGCGCTCGCGGCAGCAGAGGAAGGTGATGGTGGCGATGGCGCCCGTGATGGCGACGGCGAAGAAGAGAGCGACGGCGATGCCACCGCCCCCGATGCTGTTGTCGATGACCAGGCACGACGGGTTGCCGGAGGAGGAGTCCTCGCAGAGCATGCCGGCGGCGCAGGTTGGGAAGGCGACCGTCGTGGGGAAGCAGCCGCTCTTGACGGTCTTGCCGGAGCTCACGCCCGTTGAGATGACGGGACAATACGTCGTGGACTTGGTTGTGGTGGTGGAGCAGATCCTTGTCGACGAGCTTCCGGTGCCGGTCGTCGCGGTGGTGCCGGTGCCGGTGCCGGTAGACGTAGCGGTGGCAGCGGTGGCGGTGGAGGCCGCGGTAGCCGTGGTCTCGGCGGCTGTGGTCTCGCCGGTGGTGGTCGCGCGGGCCATGATCGGGGCGTGGTAGCGAGCGCGCAGCTCAGCGGCCAGGTTGCCGAACTCGTCGCACCTGTCCAGAGCCCACTGGGCCTCGACAATGGCCTCGGTAGCCTCGCAGCCGGCGTTGACCCAGCAGGCTTCCATGTCGGCCTGGGTGAAGTCGTCGGGGATCATGTCCAGGCAGTATGCGATGGAGCCCGCCATGCCGCAGGCGCTGAGCCTAGAGAGCTCGGCATTTCGCGAGCGGAGGCAGTGAAGTCTTGCCGGGGAGAGGGCCGAAGCGGCGGTCGCGAGGAGCGCAACGAGCGCGGGGGCGGACTGGGAGGAGCGCATCTTGGCCGGTTTTGTGGGGAGCTATCCCAGTGCGAAGTGCCGGAGCGGAGATCGGCCGGGATGGGTGGGTAAGGCAGCGGTTCGGAGTGGACGGACGCTCAAGTGCCGGCGCCAATTGCTGGGAGAAGAGCTTGTGCGACTGACGCTGCCGGATTAGGAAGCTTGGTTCGGATGTCGGCAGGGGACTTGGACGAGGCCGAGGAGCTGTCGAGTGGCGCAGAGGCTCGATGAGGGTTGGAGCTGATGAGGGGCAGTCGAAGAGACGGAACAAAGTGGTTGTGATGCCTCGCTACAGGTGCAGACTCAGACGAGGAAAGAGAAGTCGGCGTGGCGTGTCGAGGGATAGAGATACAGGAGAAAGGGGAGAGGAGCAGGCAGGACGGGGCGCGGGTGAGATGGGAATGAGGGCCAAATAAAAAGACGACGAAAGGGACGGCGGCGGGCTGGCGCCTGGGGCTTGGGCGTGGGCTTGGCCAGGCTGGAGTGCTGGAAGGGTCCATTGGGTCTTTGGCGTCCATGTTCCCATTCCCGCCGGGCTGTGGTCCATGTCTCTGGCTGAGGAGGGTCCCCTCCCCATGCTGCGGGCTGCGGGCTGAGATGCGTGGATGCCAACGCCAATGCCAATGCCAATGCCACGAGCATCTGCACCTCAGCGCGCGGGCCCTCATCGCCCGTTTGGGCAAGGCGCCTGACGGAGCGGTCATGGTGAGGACTCCGCTTAGGCTCATTTCTGTGGCTTACCTGCAGTAGACCCAGACAGACAGACACGGCGGAGGGCATCCCACCAGGTATCCTCCAGGACTAGAGCGCAGACGGCAGACGTGTACGGTGTACCGTGTGCCGTAAGGCTGGCGAGCTCATTTCGCAAAGGGCGGAAGCATCCCATCCCTGCCAGCGAATGAGGGCGTGCGGCGTGGTGGCTGACGGCGTCCGCCTCCAAATTTAGGCCATGTCCTCATCTCGACTGGAGGGGTTCGCCCCATGCTGCTTACGTTGTTCCTGGACGGCCATCACCGGCCTGTCGGGAGAGCAAGGGGGAGTCTGCTCCTTGCAAGGCTCCGTCGCTTGTTGACCGTCTTTGCAGCTCGGGATTGCCCCTCTTGCCGGCCGTGGTTTGCCCCGTGCGGCCATCGTGACATGTTTGTGTGCCTCGACGTCTTGTTTTGTTTGCCTGTCCGCCGCCAGCACTCAACAGGGCTGGGCTGGCTGCTGCCATGTCCTCAGCTCCAGCCTCCGCGACCACAAGGGCGTGCTAAAAGTAGCTTGCGCTGCTCCCGTCGGGTCTCATCTGCGCTGCTCAGTAGGTACCTTAGCTTGCGCTGCTCTGGATTGGCGCAAGCGCAAGCGCAGAGGGCACAGAGCAAACTCTAACAAAGCCCCACGAACCAGCCAAGGGGTGGACCCTCGCGCCGACGTTCGGATTGCTGGCCAATGGCGAGGAACTGGGGACTTTGTTGAGCCAGTCGACGTCTTCTGTTCCAGGCTGCAGCCAATGTTCCCCGTTGGACGGGATGAGGGGGCGGGCACGAGCACCGGTTCGCAAAGGAAGAAGGACCAAAAAAGACGGCTCTGCCCTTCGCTTGCCCGGCGGGCTGTGGTGATGGATCATGGATGGGACCGGTACGTAGTGTAAGGGACCTAGCACCCCTGCTGCGGCTTGAAAAGTGCTTGTCGGTACTGGGCTGGATTGGGTCCGTGGCTGAGACCTGACATCCTGGAAGCTGAGGGCCAGCCTTCTCCCCAGTTCCCAATGTGTCGACGCCATGCAGGAGCTGAGGTCCCTTTTTTGTTTCCTCTTGTCAGTGACAGCGGCGCCGTGGTTGGATTAGGCTGCGCATGGCAGGCGCCCGACAGAGGCTGGTGAAATTGTTTCCTGTTTCCATTGGGAAAGAAAGTAAGGGGGGATCAAGTGGTGATTGAAAAGCCGTTGCCCCATGCTGTCTGTCGTCTGAGCCTCAAGCGGCAGGGAACATGGAATGGCCGGGACCAGGCGAGAGTGAGACTGAGAGACACGGACAGATTACAGAACGTTGACGCGGTCAGACCGGGACGTTCGCTGGCGATGGCGACGGCATCCACCTGAGACGGGGTCGCAGCTCGGATCGCAGCGTGATAGGATGGGCGCGATGGACCCTCAGCAGCCCTGAGCCCTCCGAGATCTTTTTTTCCTTCTTCTTGCGCGGTCCCTTGAGTCTTGCTGAGCTCTCCGGATGTCAGCGGGGCGGCGGCGGTTCCATTCCCGCTGACCTAACAAAATGGGACGAACGGCCGGGTGGTTGACTAAGGATCCCGGAAGCCGAGTGTTTCCATTCCAATGGAACTCTTATTCTCGTCTCTTGGTGCCTGGTAAGGCGACGGGCAAAAAATGGTTCTGCCTGGAAGGAACGAATGGGCCGGGCGCACTGGCCATTCAGAGATCCCTTACAACCTGGTCCAAGTCGGGAAGGCGCTCCTCCTCCTCCCACCTTCCGCACACTCAGACCTCAGACTGTCTGTCGTTGTCCAACATGCGATTGCAATTGCCCATCTCCACTGCATGTGGAAGGCGCCAGCATCGTTCCGTGCCGCCATTCCCGTGCGCTGCCTCAAGGCAGGTGTTGTCCTCTCCATCGTAAAGGTTGCATTAGACAATATGCTGAGCATCTTCGCTCACAGACAGACACCGCGAGGCCAGCCCGGCACGGTAAGCTTAAAGGCTGCAGGTGGGGAGGAAGGGCATCGCATCAGCACCAAGATCTCGCTCCATTCTCGCATGTGGCTGAGGCTGACGGGCGGCCAGCCACGTGCTTGACTGCCTCGCCTGACAGGCGGATATGTGAGGCTGGAAAGGTGAGGAGGAATGGGAGTGTTTTGGTCGATCGGCTGGCTTTCCGTCACGGACCAATTCCGCCCCAGATGGTCAGCCATTTTCGGCGTGTGGTGTGAGTACAGCCGCACCTTCCCATTCCCGATGTCTCGAAGAATGAATGCTACCCAAATTCGATACTCGCACATCCGAGTTGCACGCATGTCATCCACCGCTAGCAGTGCCATCGCGCCTTGGATGTCGTCGGCCACCGCCAACCCCAGAGTGAAGATGCAGTCACACGGCGGTTTTAGCCCTCGGCCAACCGACCCGGCCGGCCAGATCTAGATAATAAACAGGGATGCGCTGAGGCTCCGAGAGAGTTTGACGTGCTCGCCTCAGATCGTCCCGTCGTCGCTTTCCGTCGGGCGGGAGCCGGCCGCCCAGTCCCTGAATCTGCGAGAAACAAATCCCCCGCCCCCACACACACACACACACACGCACGACGTCATCGCCCTCTGCGCGGCCTTCACACCTTCCAATCTTGCTGAGCCATCTCACCTGCCTCTTCAATCTGCCGTATCACTGTCCGCCCGGTCCTGTTTAAACCTGCAACGTTCCCGCATCATCTGGTCGAGTCGTCCAAGAACACCATCAACGCAACACATTTCTAGAACCTCACGTCCAAACACAGATACTCACAAACACCGCACCAGACTACACGCCTCAACACCGCCAACATGCCTCTCGTCGTTCCTGGCATCAACAACAACTCCTCCGACGATAACAAGACCGAGGAGTGGGCCAACAAGCTCGTCGGAAAGAAGCTCCACGAGGAGGAGTCCAACGAGACGGTAAGCGGCACCTCCCAAGCACCTCTTATCCTCTGCTCTAACAAAATGCCCGCCACAGACCTTCTGCAAGAGGGACCTCCCCCAGAAGACCCGCGTCATCGAGCCCGGCATGATGGTCACCAAGGACTTTGTCCCCGACAGACTCAACGTGCACGTCAAGGAGGACGGCACCGTCTCCCACGTTGCCCACGGCTAAGCGGCGTCTGCCGAACCTGAGGTGTCTGCAGGGCGCCATTCCGGGAATGGGTTACGAATAGCAGGGCTTTATCTCGCTGTGCACATATGACTTTTTGAATGAATACACCTTTTAACTTGCGTGCAAACCAAGCATCGGCGTAGATGCACCGCAGATTCCAAGTGATGTGATGCCGCTGGCCTGGCCTGGCCTGGCCCGGCCCGTAGCCCCTCCTCGGCCGCAGCGCTCTGCCCCTCCACCAATGCCGTTCTGGTCTACCCCGCCCGCCCGACTGCGGGGCAATTTTCCTGCGAAGCTCGCTCTGTGCTACCTCTCTCCAAGCAACCCCACCATCCAATTCACCTCAACCTCATTCCTCGAGCGAAAACACGACGCGACGACCGCCACGACCACCTCCTACCCCCAGTGATACCCAGATCCATAAGCGACGTCTATAATTAAAACCGCCAAAATGTTCAAGAAGGAGTACGTCTCGTCCATCTCCCAGGCGCCGCCATCACCACCACCAGAAAAAAGAAGAAAAAAAGCTAACACTACCCCTCCTCCCAGCATCTCCTCGGCGCCGAAATCCAAGCTCAAGTCCTCGGTCCAGCGCTCCCTCCGCCAGTCCCTCCTCTCCTCGTACCCGCTCCTGAACCCCTACATCGACGAGGTGATGCCCAAGAAGGCCTCGCTCGAGCAGATGAAGCTGCCGGACCGCTGCTCGCTCTACGTCTGCGACCAGCAGCCCCTCTTCTACCAGCAGGACAGCGCCACCCTGCTGCCGCACCTCAAGCTCGTCCACCGCTTCCCCCAGGCCTTCCCGACCATCCGCATCGACCGCGGCGCCATCCGCTTCGTGCTCTCGGGCGCCACCCTCATGGCCCCCGGCCTGACGAGCCCCGGGGGCCGCCTGCCGGAGCCCCGCGACGGCGACGAGGGCGTCGACGACGACGGCCGCTGGAGCCGCGAGCTGGAGAAGGGCGAGCCCGTCGTCATCATGGCCGAGGGCAAGACCGAGGCCTGCGCCGTCGGCTTCCTCGTCGCGGGGACGAAGGAGGTCAAGGATAAGGGCAAGGGGCCCGTGGTGGAGGAGGCGCACTTTCTCGGTGACGGTCTCTGGAGGCTCGGTTCGGACTGAGGGATATGAATGGGGTGTTGGATTGGACGACGTCGGGGGAGAGGAGACCAAGGGGGCGAGGCGTGGATTGGGGGTGGCCAAATATCATGAGGAAACCCTGCCGACGAGGAATGGCCGGCAATCATTAAAATGAAGTTCTGTTTTCTGAATATCTGTCCGATTCTGCAAATGCTCTGGCGGTTATGGGGAAGTCTCAGGCTGCCTCTGGCCATGTCCCTGAAACTCCGTACTCCGTAGGATCTCGAGCAGAAACCTGCTCCAGACATACATGCAGCGTTGGAGGAGAACAAGAAAGTCTATGATTACTTTTTACATGAGTCTACGACTAACTCTAGCTATCGCTGTAGGAAATCAAGGCATGACGCCAAAGGTTTCCTGTACCCTTACGCCAGTCCCAAATGCTCAATAGAAAAGGAAGTCTTTGGCGAGCCATACGCTCGCAGTTACCCTATCCCTACACAGCAACGAACAGTAATCGTGTACTGAGCACTCATCGCCACGCCACTTGCATTGCTACCGGCGAGCAGCACCTCCCGGAGGGCCACGCACTGGACGCCGGGATAGTCCTCCGGGATGTACGGTTTACTTGCCAATCAAATCGTCATTCTCGTGACTATGACATGACAGCATCAAGTTGATCCAAAGGGACTTTCATAATCTCAAGCGAGACCAAAACTCTCAAGAGCTACTGGCCCGAAGAACTGGTTCTGGACACGTAGGTCTGCAACTAAAAGGCGACTTCTAGTTGTTGGATTTCACCAGCTTCACCGGCTCTCACAGAAATGGGCCAAACGTGAACGTTTCACCGCATATATCCATCAAAACAGTTTCATTTTGCAACACCCACAATTCAGAAACCCCTCAAAGCACCCAGTTCCACCTCAACGGGCTGGTCAGCAACCCTGTCGTAACCCTCTGGGTTCTCCTTGGTGTGCACAAGGGCATAAAAGTCCATGTCCTCCACCTCCTCGTGGGAAAAGTCCGTCAGCTGCGTGTGCGACTGGATGTCGAGGTAGTCCTGGCAGTTCTCGCAGCTGCCGACCACCCAGCGGCTGAGGACGGCCTTCGTGTCGACGAGCCGGTCGGGCTCTCCGTCCCGGCCCTTGGCCCACGTCGACACGACGAACGAGCCGCGGATCTTGGCGCGGTTGATGCCGCTGACGGCCAGTTTGGGCGCGTCGACCAAGGTCGGGCCTGGTGCGGTGCCCGACCATTGCGGTCGGGCATAGTCGTACCCGAGCTTGGCGGTGTTGACGACGTCCTGAATCTGTTAGCATCGCTTGTCCAAGAATGGGTCGGGTAGGAACCCGTTTGAGCTCTTGCCTTGGAAGTCATTGGCCGCTGGTTTCCGGTCTCGGGGTCGGTGATGGTGAACGGATCAAGAGGCGTGTCCATGTCGACACCCTCCGTGCCGGGGTACCCGGCAATGATGTCCAGGTCGTCGGTCATGCCGTTCCTCTCCTGCCACTTCCAGAACATGTAGTCGACGAAGGAGTGGTGGAAGAAGAAGACCGGGTCAAAGGCGGCCGTGTCGTTCTCGCCCATGTCGCCGTTGGCGAACGGGTAGAGGTCGAAGTTGCCCTGGCGCGGGACGCTGAACCCGCCGACGGCCAGGTGGATGGCGTTGTGCGGCCCCTCGAGGGAGACGAGGGTGGGCGAGTTGGGGTCGCCCTTGTGGAGCGTGTTCCAGTGCTGAGACGACGCCACGTTGGAGAAGACGGTGTAGTTCGGGGCGTCCAGGCACTGCTTGTAGTTGTCCGCCTCGCCGGCGTAGACGATCTCGCCCTCGTGGTTCCGGAAGGTCTGCAGGGTGAGCCATCTGGCAATGTTCTCGTTCAGGAACTGAACGGATCTGCCCGGCGGCAGCTTATCCACAGTCGCGTTGTGGAGCCTGGTCTTTTCCTCGTACTTCGGGCTCACGAGGCCGGAGTAGGGGTACCGCACGGTGTTGTAGCCGGCGGGCTTCGAGTTCCCGTCTTCGACGTCGTTCCCGCCGGCATCGAGGTCGCGGACGGCTCGCTGCATCTTGTACGAGAACAGGGGGTTCGGGATCGACTCCCCGTTCGCAAAGGTGTAGCTCTTGTCGGTGAAGATGGCCGGGAGACCTCCCTTCCGGGAGCTCTCGGATGTTTGGTTCCAGTAGGGCAGGGCCAGGTTGCTGCATCCCGGAGCGCTGCGGAGGGCGGTATCGAAACGGTGGAGGAGGGCGCGGTGCCAGGTGGGAAAGAGGACCTTGGCGTGCCAGCAGAATCTCTGCCCGGGCAGGCCGTGATAGCCGGCAATGGTGAAGTAGGAGTTGGGGTCGTCGGTGTCGAGGCTGGTGATGTGCTGGAAAGCTCGAACGAGAGTGTCCCGTTCGATCTGTGACAGCTCCTCAATGTCTTTTCTGACTGGTAGCTTGGGCATAATGATTTTCGTAGGTTGGAAGGAGGAGCAGGCAGATATGGGGGGAATCTTGGAATGTTGTCAATGAGTAAGGTCGAGGGCCATGGATGATTCTCGAGGGCATATGCGACTTAAAGCCAGGGGAGACCGTTCTTCTTTATACTTCAGTCTGGATTCAATCAAACATCGGACTTCAATATTGCAGTTTTAGACTGGCCGAGTTCTTACGTCCTTGTGATACAGTGCCATCATTCTATAAGCCACAGTGTGGAAAGCATCATAGGTAAAACGTCAACTGATACCTTGTTGCTTTCCGCGCGGGTTGCATGGTTCATTGGCCTACATTTATCCCTCAACTTGTGTGTCTCGATTGAAACATGCCGGCAATCGTGTTCCCATGGTTAGACATCCTGTATCTTTCTGTCTCATCACCAACGGAAATTTCAACTGCGGGGTTAGTACGAGTAACCAGTCTCCTGTAGATCTTCACATGTCCTTTCATATGTAATCTGTAACCGTGAGACAATCGGCTCTCGGGCGGCTCTCATATTGATAGCCCTTGTCCCTCAATGTGATTGTAAGCTAGGGCATTGCCATCAACTTTGATATCTACGGTGTATCTTGATGTCTCATATTGTTCACAGCAGTCTTTCCCAAGGTTCTTGAGATTGTGTCCCAGTGCAAAGTATTGTATTTTGGGTTTGAACAGTCTTTTTACAGCGTGTCGGACCTCCAGGTACTTCATAAAGCGGAAGGATAGCTCTGTGTTATTGGGCTGCAGCAGGGTGTCTTAAACTACTGACGCGGGTCGCCTATCCAGTCCTGTCACCCAGACCGCTTTACACATGAAAGGCTGACTACATGATGAGTGCGGGGAACGTTTGTCTCATTTTCCTCATAGGTGATCTCTGCCAAATGAGATGCGCTTCACCGTCATCACGACTGTCCTGCGAGCGGCTATCTTTTTCAAGCGAAAGCAAAGGTACTTTGCGAGCCAACCCAGTGAACAGACTTGGCCAAGACAGCAACCACCAGGGGGCTGATCTGAAAAATGTCAACCATCAAATCTGATTTCGTGAGTGTCTTGCCATGACCGCCAGGCCTTTGAGAGCTCACCTTTCGCAATGCTTACATTTCGGTGTTTTGGCGAGTTCTTTCCAGTGCTCCCAGAAGAAGAGCAGTTGTTGATCTCCCAAGACCACACACAGGATTACACATACAATACCAGTCGCTCATATTTTCGTAATTGCGTTTGTTGTTGATCAATTAGCATGGCGATCTTGAGCGGTGTATCTGAGTCAAACGTGACGAGGAAGAAAGCACATGTGGCCCCTGGGCGGCCCCGATTCCATTATCATTGGACCAGACCAAATCACTGGTGCGATCTCATTTTGGAAGGTACAGAAACAGATACCCGCCAACACTGTTAACTCTGCATGGATCGACGATGCTCTTGTGCTCCGATCCGTATCTCCAAAACTTGGTATCTGATTTGTCAATGCATGTGGTTTTGCAGTTGCCAGTGACTCCCGCTCAGGGCGTACGGCTGTAGGCGTCCAGCAGTTGATCCTGATACAAGCAGATTGGCAACGTCGCGAGATCATACGGTTTTCTTCTCTTTGACGCACACTTTTCTTGGACTGCTCATGTCTTGAGTAGAGATAGTCGCCCATACTGCTATGCTCTCGCCGTCATTGAGGTATAGATACTTCGCCCCGCTCCGGCTTAGGTAGCTTAAATGGAAGTAGTGTACTATCCAAATTTTGCTGTGGCAGCTTGCTTCCGGTGTAGCTTGAGGGAACCATCCTCTTTGGCGGACGCGCGCGGCAATCCGGAAGATGCTGTATGTACTCAATGCAGGCTACAGAAGTAAAATGTATTATCGAGAAATCCAAGAAAATGCATGCACATAAAACCAAGCCAACCTTTCCAAAAGCAACACTGTTCTAAATTTGGACTCAGGACTAGCTGGTGTTTGTAACTAATGCGGCTTCAGAAAACCCCTCATTAGAAATATCATTCACCAGGCAGTCGGGTTGCCGCCATTCTGGCAAGGGTTCGACCACGTTTACCTGGGGACCTTGGAGGGGATGGAGTCAACCCACCCAAGTCATCGAAAGTGTCGGGCTCTCTGTGGTAGCCTAGAGTGACTATGCCTCCTTTAGGCAGGTCATGGAATACATATGTTGTGAGGAGCTGGAAACATTGCGTGGAACCATGAGCAGGCTTTATTCGGACGGACTTGACCTCCGTGCCAAGTCGCCAAAGAGAACCGGAGCCCCTGTCGGTCGAGACTCCAGAGCACTAGCTTAAATGCAATTAAACTTAGGCCTACTGACTTAAGGTAAGTGGGCTCGACCCACGATATCGGCTCGCCCGGCCGGTGCTATTTGCCGACTCTCGTTCGAGCTCCCACACAGTTCCAGCGAAGGAAGTTGGCCCATGTCTCCTCTCGGAGGATACCAAGGGTCCAACACGAGCCGTTGCATTCATGTGATGTTGCACAGGGTTTCGGTGTGCTTGGCCGGAGGCGGACCAAAGGCAAATGTCACGGTAAAGTGATGACTGATCCCCCGCTGCCTGGTGCTTGTCAAGCGGGAGAAACTCGGTCGAACGTATCCGAAAGGAGTACGAGGAGACAGGGTCTGTGATCCATCCACCCACGGTCTGGCTTCTAGACCTGTAAACTGATAGCATCGTGTCATTCCGCCTCTCAGATATCACTTCACCTCCCTAATGATACCCCAAGCCTTCGCCAGGGACGGGAACAGCGGCTGAGGCGGTTCGGAAATGCGGCACGCGAGAAGGCACCGTATTTGACTGAGGTCCTTGTCGCGATCCTTGAAGAATCGGGACGACCCATCGATTCCTGCAGTTCGCGCCTGCCTTCGAGACCCAGCTGGCCTTGGCATTAATTCCTTTTCAAAACTTTGAGATCCTTCGGATCCTTTGAGTCTTTTCTCTCTCGCCATCACAGCGATGTGGGTAGAGATTGATTCAACTGGTGTGATGTGGTCCCCGGTCAAGCCGGATCGCGTGAATACGGCCAACCGAGAAGATGTTGAATTTTGCTGGTGTAAAAAAATGGGTAAGAGGAAACATACAAGTATGACGCGAAATCCAGCTTTTGAAAATAGGGGCTGTTCTTCATCCACCAACCCTTACAAGACTTCGCAGTCGCCTTAGCTTTTCATCATGGCTGGTGGTCGCCAGTTAATGATATTCGCCAGCGCTTTGTCGCTGGCAGCAGGCGTTGCTTCGAAGGGCGCGATTGCCCATTACATGGTGAGCTGCCGCGTTATGTTCCTACATGTATCTTTCACAACAAGGCAACTGACTTGAACAATAATAGCTGGGAAAGATCGATGAGCACCATGTTATTCAAGATTTGAAGGACGCCAAGGCTGTCGGGTATGACTTGAATGCTCCTTTTGTTTTATCATGAATCCGATTCGCTGACAAACCAAGATTCGATGCCTTCGCCTTGAATGTTGGATGCACTGCGGAGGACTACGTGGACACCACTCTCGGTTACGTCTTCAAGCACGCGGCGGCAAACGGCATGAAGGCATTCCTCACCATGGACCTGTTCGCGTCAGGCGGTGCCTGCTACAACGGCAAGGCGTGCTGCAACTACGCCAATGATTACGACGATATTTGGGCCAAGTACAAGTCGTCGGATGGCTGGTACAAGGTTGACGGGAAGAACCTTGTCAGCAGTAAGTCGCAAAGTACAGCGGACCAGAGATGTGAGCTGACAGGAACAATCTCGAAGCCTTTTCTGCTGCCAATTGGTCTGCCGTCGAGTTCACGAGATGGAAGAAGAAGTGGGGCGACATGTTCTTTATGCCCGACATTGATCACACGGAGGGATACTGGGAAGGAGCCAAAGACTGGTGAGTTCTCGATTTCATGTTCCAATAATGGTAGTCGTTGAGTTTTCGTTAACCTGGGACACAATGACAGCAATACAAGAACGCCTACAACACAACTCTTTACCGGCTGGGAGATATGAACCTCCCCGTCCGCGTGGAGAACATTTTGGCTATGAGCCCCCGTCCCAACTATGTACAGTTTCAAACGTGGAACGACGGCCCGGAAAGTCACTACATCGGCAATATTTAGACCGAACAAAATCACGACTACCAGCCTTGGAAGTACATGAACCCTGAGCGATACGACCACAATGGCTGGAGACCGCTCGTCGAATCCTTCAACCGCGCATTCAAGCAGGGTGGAGTTACTGCTGCTGGGATGACGCCCCCGAACGGAAAGCTAGTGGTTGGATCTATCTGGTACCACAGCTTCCCTCGGGACACCACCTGCAAAGGACCCGATGGGAAGTACTCTGAGAAGCCGACCAACTACAACGGCGGAGTCGACGGCGTCTACTTCGCCGTTGTTATGAAGGCCGGGCTGCCATCAGGCTACAAGCTTCAAGTCTTCAGTGGAAATACCCAGACTCCGGCCGTCTACTCCCTCAAGGCTGGTCTGAACTACGGCAGCGCTGAGGCTCTCAACAAGGGAGCCCAGTACCTTGAGATTCTAGATCCGAGCGGGAACCGAGTCGCCTTTGCGGCTGGTGGAATGTGCGTCGCTGAGAGCTGCCCTCGCGGCATCTACAGCCGGAACTACCACGTTGTGGAAGTTGAAGAGGGCGACCGCGGCGCGACCTGCACTCCTTGGCCCAACGAGACAGACGAGACCGATCCGGAGCCAGGCAAAGGCATCGACGACGGCGGAATGACCAAGGATGGAAAATGCGGTCCCGAACACGGTGGCACTACCTGCCCCGGTAGCGGCTTCGGCAACTGCTGTTCCAAGGCCGGACAGTGCGGCTCAGAAATCGATCACTGCGGTTCGGGTTGCGTCAGCGGCTCCTGTATGATTTACGGCGAGACCACCGATGGCACCTGTGGCGTCAATTTCAACAACTTTGTGTGTGGGAACTGGCCAGCAGGTAACTGTTGTTCTGCCGGTGGCTACTGCGGAAGCAGTGACACATACTGCGGAGAGGGTTGCCAGAGCGGCGACTGCAAGGGAGACCCAACGATGGAAACGCCCGGAACGGGCAGCGGAGAATGCAACTCCAAGACGGGCGGATGTATCGAGCTCGGCATCCCCTGGACCAAGAAGGACTGCACGAACCCGGACATCGTCGAGAGCCTGGACGGAGCGACCCGATGGCTGGCTGCGGAGGCCGGTACGGCTTGGGATTACATGCAGAACGTTTACTTTGGAGAATGGTACAAGCCGTCCGACTTCCAGTACACTTCTCAGGGAATTTCTCGTTTCTTCCACGGCGTGGAAGGTATGAAGTATGGTGACACTGGACCAGACGAGAACAGCTGCAACACCCCGGAGGAGAAGTGCGAGAACAAGTTTCCGAATCCTCCTAATAGTGCCCTCAACGGCACGTACCCGGCGACGTATTTGGTGATGAACTCGATGGAGAATCTCAACAAGGTGAATACGACGCAAACAAGCTTTTCCTCTTCCTGTTTGTGTCTCCCCGAGGAGAAGTATCTCTGCTGCCTTACTGAGTACAGGCAATGCGGCTTCTCTGGAAACCGCTTGAGACTTGGGTGAATACCACTTTGGACGCCAAGTTTACCGACATGTTTGAGACATTCGTTGCCGGCGCCAACCCTCAAACACAGAGAGAATTCGAAAGATATCAAGATCAGCTCCAATTCGGTCTCTTCGCAACCCTTGCACCTTTCTTCGCTATCGGTGGTGCTGTCCCGGGAGGCTTCGTTATCGATGCGTTTGCCGACGTCACCTACGCCGGTATCACTTACTCGATCTCCGAGGCGAAGAGACGATATGCCGAGAACATGCCGTCGGAAGCCGGCGCGAAGGACGCCATTACGCAGTTATTCCAAAGTTGGATCGACGCACTCAAAGTCTGGGTAGGGTTTTCTGGTCACTGATTTCAAAGTATTGAATGATTAACGTGTCCAATCTCCAGAATTCAGAAGTCATGGTCTACATCAAAAAGGAGGAGTGGCAAGATAACCCCAGCGCCACATCAACCAAATGGAAGAGGCTTGTGTTCCAGCTTTACGATTATCTGGATGATGGAAAATTCCTCCCCGACAGCTTTCATCCGGATGAGGGGTACATCAACAACTACATTATGAAGTTGGCTTGGGTTGTGACAGTGCCTACGATGTGGCGATGGAATGTCAAAACAGACGTGAAGCCGGTCGTCATCTCGACAATGTCGCCTTGCGGCAATGGAGAGCCGCATGCCGACTTGGGTAACCCACTGGAGAGCCCCTGGATCGATTCGGAGGACGCCGATGCCATGGGAGTGTGCTACTCAGGTCGTTGGCATTATCTTGCTGCCGCTTCGGGCATCGGTAAGGGTACAGATACCAAGCAAGGGAGGAAATGGCCACGGCTGTATCAGCTGCCTGGAATGGACAGGCTGGGTGACTTTGGCCTCTCCAAAGAAAGTATCGTTCAAAGGTTCGTCACCTCCCATTTTAGACCATCACCAAGCTCTCTCAGTACATGTACTAACGCGTCGTGGTTGAATAGCGCTGTTCTCGCTCCTGGTCCAGTGCTCATAGGCCCAGATGCTTCCATCACCAAGGATGTTTACAAGAACATCATACGCTTGGGCACAAAGAACGCGACGGAATACGTTGGCCGGATCCCGGGGATTTACAACATACCAGTCTGTGGTTTCATCGGTGTCAAAGAGTGGGGAGTTGGCCCGTGGAGGACGCACGAAAACCTAGAAGACCCCAACTACAAGTGGCGATCAGAGGGGGACTGTTTGCTGTGGCAGTTTACTGATCCTAAGACGTACGATGATCAAGGGATTCATCGTGACAAATCTCTGGAGGAGGCATGATTGCGGTGCAGATGTTGACTAGGCGTGAGACGGTGCTGGAGTTTGTGGGTGCCGAGGTCAGACTCAGAGATGTTCGAGCACTGCATGTAGTCGAACGCGATTCGCAAACAGAACTCCAATCAAACTGGTTTACGCAAGATGTTGAATTTGCCGGCGAAGGTTCAGGTATCCCGAGTTTTTTGGAACTTCTTCGCAGGCAGTGTCTACGTGACCTCCCATGCTGTCAAAATACTACCAGGCAACCTGCGTACCCAGCACGCGTCAGGGAAAGACAATTTAAAGCGTTATGCGGGATGCCGATGAAAACTTGAGCTGTGAAGCCCCGTTGGTTCGCCTAACGCACCTGCTCCAACCTTCCCATCCATGTAAGTCGTGGCACCGATTGGTCTTGAACACAACTGGATCTTAGTGGGACTTGAGAATGTTCTCAATCATGTTGTAGCGTGAGATCTTTCATATGACTGCGTCGCTCTCCGCCTTAGCCGTCACTGATTTCTGTCCAGACGTTTGGTATCCTCCATCCGCTATCATCTTACAAGTTCTTCAGGAGAATCTGTTCAACATACAGCCCCACATGCCACGACTTGTCATGATTCTAAGCACGTCATGCAGAAGGTAAAATATTCTCCTGACTAGTAAACTCAATAAACTGCCAGTTTTTCCTTCAATCGAATCATGAATACTTGCCGCACAAATCAATTCCAGTCGCTCAAAGGACGCTGAGCTGAGACACCCAAACAGGCCCATGCAGCTGACGATCAACACAGTGGTTGGGGCCTTAGGTAAGCATCCATGGATGTCCAGTGCAGGGAGGATTGGTAGCTCGGCTTCTGAGGTTTTCTTGGTTCAAACTTGCTTTTTGTTTTCATTGTAATAGCTCCGATACACTTCGTCTGCCACTTCAACTAAAGAGACGCTGGGCATTTCGGGCCATTCTAATCCGGGATTGGTCTTGGCTTCTTGGGCCGTAGGATCTCGCAAGTGACCGTGTCTCCAAATCTGTATGGTGCGCTTCCCGGGGGTAGGGTAACCATGAAACGGGACGAGAGTCTCCGGAGTAGAGTTGGTAATTATTCCGTGGCGCGCTTGAGAACAACAAGACTGTGTATGTCGCAGTTCATGTTGGTAAAGCCATAGAGAGTGAAACAGCAAATACAGAAGAATACAAAAAGACAAGTTAAAGCGATCCATTTCCATTTTCGTTATGAGGTTCAACGAAAACCCCCAATTTTATTTTCTTCCTGCACATACGCCCAGTCAGGCCCCAAGCGTTTAAGCTGCGATACCAGTCGCGGCTACCCTTCGAGAACAGATACCGGGGAACAACTCTGCGGCTTTGTTGAAGATGTTGTCCATGTGGAAAAGACTCCTTGGCGGCACGATTGCCGTCATGTCCATGGCCACGGCCGTCAACGGCCAATATCCCAACCCGGGTCCGGTCTCGGGCAACACCGGCGTCCACGACCCAACTGTCGTCAAGAGCTCGAGCGGCACGTACATCATGGCGCATACCGGAGCCAACGTGGCGCTGAAGACGTCGACCGACCGTACCGTGTGGCGCGATGCCGGCGCCGTGTTCCCCGGCGGTGCGCCGTGGACAACGCCTTATACGGGAGGCGACACCAACCTATGGGCACCGGACATCTCCTACCGTAACGGGCGGTACTACTTATACTACTCTGCTTCAACGTTTGGCTCTCGCAAGTCGGCCATCTTCCTCGCTACGAGCACTACCGCCGCGTCAGGGTCGTGGACCAACCAGGGATTGGTGATCGAATCGTCGGACTCCAACGACTACAATGCCATTGATCCCAACCTCATTGTTGATGCACAGGGCAACTGGTGGCTGTCATTCGGCTCCTTCTGGACAGGCATCAAAATGATCTCGATCAACCCCAGCACCGGGAAGCGCTCCGGCACGAACCTCATATCTCTCGCTCGTCGCACCGTGGCCGACGGCGCCATTGAAGCACCCTACATCACTCGTCGTGGAAACTACTACTACCTCTGGGTGTCGTTCGACAGGTGCTGTAACGGTGCCGCCAGCACCTATCGCATCATGGTCGGTCGTTCCACCAGCGTGACGGGCCCATACGTCGATCGCAATGGGGTAAACATGATGTCCGGCGGCGGAACCGAAGTCATGGCCAGCCACGGTTCGATCAATGGACCCGGTCACCCAGCAGTCTTCACAGACGTGGACGCTGACGTGCTGGTTTACCACTACTACACCAATGTCAACGCTGCTCTTTTGGGTATCAATCTCATTCGCTACGAAAACGATTGGCCTGTTGTTTATTGATTTGGTCGTTTCTTGTATTTGCGAGTTCCTTTCCGCGTCAACCGAAATCGGGGCTGAATTTGGGCAAATCCTGCGGGCATTGGACTGGGTGCTTTATTCGGATCTTCTTTGTAAATACTTTTTTTGCATGGTAGCGCAACAAAGCAATTATTGCCTCAACTTTGCTGGTAGCTGCAAGCTGCATCTCGCAAATGAGTCCCCCTAGTAACCGGCGGCGAGACCGTGCCGCCAAGCAGTATGATGAAAGACAAGACCGGAAAATGAGGCAGCCTCAGCGGCACGGCACGCCTAGTGCAGTCCAGCTGCACTGCCGGTAGTCATCGGATCATTAATTGAAATGGCAAGATCACCCCAAGTTTGGGACTTTGGTTGTACCGACCTGTTGCGTATGGACGACCCCTTGCTGCATCCGACCTAGTATGGCACTTTTTAAGCCAAGACTCTCCACAAGAGGATACCAGATTGTTGCAAAGTGTGGTTCTTCTTCATAGAAAGACTCCCGTTGGGGCACTTTTGCCCATCCTTCGTTGGCCAAGATGCTCGCCAAGTCAATAGAACAACCAACATCGCTGCAATAGAGCATGCAATGACATCATTGTCAGTTGGCTCTTTTGAGGCCCCGGACCACCTCCTAAACACAAAAGGTGCCTTTGAGCCCAGGTCATTATCGATATGGGTAAACACGTCAACGACCTACGCAATAGTTTGAGCGTCGAATCATTCCAAACTTATCAGCCTTGGAAACGTATCTTCCCCGTCTAAGTTGTCGACAATATTGTCTCTTCTAAGCCCGTTAGAGTTCCGAATCACTATGAACACAAAACACATTGCTGCTCTAATTCTCGCGACAGCAGCTGCGGCGGAAGACGTAGGTATTTCGTCATGCAGTGCGCTGTCGTGCATCAGCTCTGAAAGCCGGGGTGTTTGTGCTTCAAGTAACAATAGCCGCGCTGTCGGTGTAGGGATGGCTTCGGAAGCTGTTGATCTGTCTGACAACAAGCTCTCCTTCACTCTCGTCGACGGTGAGCCAGATGGCATTCTTGCTTCCCAAAGTGGATACGAATTCTCCACCCAGACGCTGTATGTCGGCATGCCCTCCGATTTTGCCTCCAGCGAAGGAGCCGCATGCGCTGTCATGATGCAGTATCAGGCGCAGACGTTTGCGCTGCAAGACGACGATGGGCGGAACACAACGTCCTGCAACGAGATCCTTTCGCAGAGTTGCCAGAACAACATTGTCGACCTGGTCGGGAGCTTTCGGTACTCAGCAAGCGGCCAGAGCAACTCTACCGAGAACTCATCCCGCCCGCGTTGTCAATCTCTGGGGCAGTTCCTGAACACCAATATTCACCGTAAACTTTCCTTCTGCGACCGCTTTGCTGGCTTCATCAACGTCACAGCAGGCCCCCTTATTGGACCAGACCTTTCATCCGAGGCCGTTCAGCTTTCAAATGAGGGTTGCCAGCCCGTTATCCCCGAGAGTTACGAGCTCCGCCAAGTAGCCGAGATGAGGCAGATTCTGTCGACGGAAGAGGATGAGAGCCAGACTATGGGCGGCCGCTCGGGAGTTACACCTATTCTCACTCTTCGCTTTAACGACGAGAACGATTCCGCTCCCGACGTGCAATTTACTTGCATGAGAACTTTCACCCCCGATGGAGAGGTGATGCCGGATAGCTTGAACGAGGAGAGCGGCGCCAGTCTCAACTTGCCTGGTACTATGGGATTCGTTGCCGCAGGTGTTTTTAGCTTTGTATTGCTGCTAGGTTAGGAAGCTCGGTCTAGTCTTGAAGTTTTTCTGGGAGATAGCTCATGGGTGGTGATGAGTTTCACCACGTTGGTAGCAGTGATCAAAAAGACGAGTACGCTCGCTAGAACGATGCTTGCTTCTCCAGGATTTGAAACGACTCATTCCCGTCCGTTTGATGAACTGATTTCCATACCTGACGAGCCCCCGGAGCGGATCGACCGGAAGCCCGGTTGAGCTTAAGACTGATGAGCTTCCGAGAGAACCGGCCGAGTCTGGTCCAAAAACATTGAATCGAGGCGGACGTTTGAGAGAGGAGGCAAAAGTCATACCACACCCCAAAGGAGAAGATCCGGCTCCCGAAAATCTTCGGCAAATTCGCCTACAGTGTTAAAAATGTCTTGCCGGAAGCCATCAAACCGAACGTGAACGACGTCGGATCTTGCGGCAACGAGTTATCTTAACAGCGTCAGCACAGGTGGCGAGACAGCTTCGGATCGACTGACGGAGCAGTCACTGTGAGAGTAAGACGGAACTATGTTGGGGAACGTCAGGGCTAACATACTACCTTAGGTAGTCGTTGTCAGGTGGTGTGCAGAGCCAAAATACACCATTCTTTTGCATAGAGAGTTCCAAACAGCCCTGAATTTAAAATACCACGAAATCTACCATTACCACCCAAAGGTTTCTTGGCGTTCATATGCGGGTGTCTGTGAGTACCAAGCACGTCGTCTGTGGGCTGGTCAAGCCGCCGGTACGCCGGTAGCGCTGGTTGGCTTCCGCGTCTAAGCTCTAGAGCTCATATGGCAAGCCGCAATTGAGTTCCAGATTGATTGGGTTGCGGTAGTCTTTCTGGTAGCCACTTGGACAATTTACCGACTTTGCTGAATTACGTGCCGATGGTCACGTAAATGCCGACATTGACGCTTGTTGTGGATTGAACACGAGTCAAAGCGCATCTGGGGATGCCCTCGACAGCAACTCCGCAGTGAGGCTCTCGATCGCGCCAGCCCCCTATCGGTCGGTTAAATGCCGTTTTCGGGAAGTCTTCTCCATAGGGCTTGGCGGCCTGTCCGAGTGATCGGGGGGCGGAGGCTACAGAGGGGAGCTGAAGAGAGGAGACACATGGGCGAATTCTCTGAGGAATGGAAGATGCGCAGCATGAAGTATCTTACGGGAGAGGACCGCAAATACCCCGAAGCGGAAGATGATATCCACCGGCAGGTTCGGCAGACGCCGAGATGTCGTTAGAAATAAAAATAAACGGTCAGGCAGACAGGGGGAAGCTAAATCACGGGGGGAACGGTTGTGGATTTTGGGGGAACCTGGAAGTCAGGGAATCCATGACATCAGCCCCCTCGCCCGGCTGAGGAGACAGCAAGCAGCCCACCACTAGGACACCAAGGTTAACGTCTTGGCTACGGGAGAGAGAAATGGTGGTGGGCAGCAGCGAGCTATGACGAACTTTCGAATGGTTTTCGGGCGTGACATGGTCTCACGCCGAGAGGATTGGCCTTAATCAGACTTCGCTTCCGTCCAACTGGTTCGTTACTCCTACCGGTTCTAGCCCGGAGAAGGGGCTTGACTGAGGTCATCTTGAGGCTGCGCATGTCCCGAGTCTGACTTGATTTTGCCCTGCGACAAGGCCTCAAGCGAGTCCTGGGCTGCCGTGTCTGCCGTCTGCTCTAACCCCTGTGACTCACGCGACCTGTTACTCTGAAAACAGCGGATAGGGATATTGGGGGCCGCTGTGATTGGGCTGTTGGCTTCCCGGATCTACCTCACATGAAATCTGGGAGACGATGTCTCATTTGCCGGCGATCCCCTTCTCAACTGAGAAGTCTGCAGTTCCCCGTACCTGAGCCTAACAGAAGGGATGGCGGACCAGAGAATGGCATGTCCGAAGCTTGGAGCACACGTCTGCCATGGCTCTCCCTGCCCGGCGATGCCCCCTTGTTCGCCCTGTATGTGGAGCCACCCACACCCCCCGAAAAAGGGCCAATTTCTCCTCATTCGCGTGTTTTTTTGAGCTGGAGTTTGTTGGCGCAGCAGAGGTGGGCGACCCAGTTGAATGGCGTTTCAGCGGCTGAGCAACCTTGTGGCGTGTCGAACCGGTTCGGTGTTGGGCGGCTTCGTCGACGAGGATGGCTGGACGACGTGGCATTCCGTCAGCGGGTGACAAGACGCGCCCCCGTAGCTTGCCCCCATCCACCCCCCTTTTGTGTAAGTTTGGTTCATCAAACAAATTCAGACCTCCTACAGGGGGGGAGTGAACCCGTGTGCTGTTGACGGCATTCATCTTCTTGGCGTACGCGCTTATTAGAAGGAGTGGGCATCCCGCTGCCAACCGGTCCAGGTGTTGGATGTTCAACTCACTACTCAGATCACAGTACTATCAACATTTCCATCAAGATGAAGGGCCGCAATTGGAGTCCACGGGGCACTCGCCGCAGGGGTCTCAAGAGCTTCACCTCTCGATTGGCTGTCCGTTTCATCGCTATTGCAGCCATTGTTGGCACGTATCACTGTCTCGACCTGCACATTCAATACCGGAACTCGATGCGAGCCAAATATTCTCCGACACAATTCACCGCACTCTCAGACTACGACGAAGCAACACTCTCCAGCTCGGGATGGGAGGTTGACTCTGCAGCACCCAATCCTGATCGGGTGGTTCTCCTCGAGAACAGAGAACACTGGAAGAGACTCGGGGGAGGACGGGAGGGAGATGTCTTCACTTACAACAACACCGTCATCAAGATCTACAACGAAGAAAGCAGTCCTTTCCGCAACTGCATGCCGAACACAGACAAGGGTAGGGGGAGGTGGCCAACAGAGATCTCAGTCAGTCTTATCATGGGAGGCCATGAGGACAGCTCGACCCCGCCGAACGACGACACATACAAGGACATGTTCGTCCCAGTCAAGGATTACTTCATGGCCATTACGGACCCTTTGTTACCTCCAAAGTGGCACTTGGTCACACCATTCCTCAAATCTGGCACTCTCTTCACCCTAGCGAAGAAGTTGCGTACATCGGCACATCCTCTGACTTACCACGAAGTCGACATGATGTTCCGACCGTCATTCGAAGCCCTCCTACTTGCCCTTCACGACCTCCACGAATCCCACAACCTCTGCCACGACGACGTCAAGCTCGACAACATCTTCGTCGCTTCTGAGAACGACCCGAGGCGATGGAAGATTGGCGACCTGGGTAACGCTCGTGAGCCGGAGCACCCGTACCACTTCACCCGGCTCTGGACTGCCGACACCCCGCAGCTGCGTGACTGTCGTGCCAATGACGCACTGCGCCTGACCAAGTCCTACCTCGAGTTTGTTCGCATTGCCAGCGGCAACCCGCAGGAGTTTGACCAGACGTTCTACGGCGGAGTTGAGCCAGCGAGCAGGTTCTACTGGACCGTCGCCGGCGCCAGCGCCGTGTCCCCCGCCTCGGCCGCGGACGTAGTCGAGCTCTCGCAGGCTTACCCTCCCCTGAGAGATGGTGACGAGGTGGTATGGAATGCCGTGGAACCTGCCGAGGTCAAGGCCCCCGAAAGTTCGACTGCATTGGCTACAACACTCTTCGGATGGAACCCGATATTGAAGAAGACTATTATGCTGGAGTTGCGAGTCGGTGCGAAGGAAAAGCTGGGGCAGCTCTTTGGTCTCACTTCGATTTTGGGAGTTCCCGTCACTGCATGCCCGGCTGTTTGATTTGGAGTTGCTTCGGATATGGCTGGATTTGCCCCGCGATGTTTACATGTTTGGGAAACCTGGCGTTAGGGGAGTTGCGTTCTGCCTGGTTACAATGTCTTCACGGCCTATAACGATACCCATGCTCAAGGGGAAAGGGAAACATGAAAAAAAGTTGTTTAGCACAAATAGCATTTATGCGAAACTTGAAGTTTCATCAACGATTGCTTTATCTGCTCCTTGCGTACACATGGCCCAAATGATGAAGTTCATTTGACTTAGCTATCCGCCGAAGCCTTCCACTGATGTCCTTTAACACACATCACTCGGTCAAAGTAAAGAGATATCCGAGGACGTTGTCGGAAGGGGAAATGCGTCTTATTTGGAAAACGGGTAACATGCTCCATCGCCGAGAGACTGCTGGATAGAAAGCTATGAACTTTGACAGATGATGTAAATAATGAAAGGCAGGCTCAGCGCCTTTCACACCCAGGTAAAAAAATACAGGTGAAAAGCCCAAAGTGACCAAACAAGAAAATCAACAGGGTAGTAGACACTCTTGATTGCCAGCTCGGACGTCATCCTCAATCCTAGGAAGTTGAGGGAAGTCAGGGCCGCGTGGCTATATGATACATCCCATGTTGAATGAAAAGTTGCGACGCACCAAAAAGACGTCCACTGTCGCTCGAGGGTCTTGACAAGAAGGAAAGTAAGGAGATGCCAGGCCCCGGGACAGTACTATTACTGCGCGTCTTACAGCAGCGCCTCACCCGCAACTAGTTCTGACCAATTTCAACAAAAGAAAATGATAACAGGTCTGATGCAACAAAGCTAAAAGGAAATGATGCCAGAAAAATGACAAAATGAGAGGGACGAGACTCGAACTCGCGCGGGTTGCCCCACCAGGAAACAGATGTTAAGCTGACCTTAACCTGGCGCCATAACCAACTCGGCCACCCTCCCAGGTCGATGAAATTTGTGACATTTCTATCCATCATGTCGCTCTAGCCTGGCCGTCCATCACGTTTCACCTGATACAAAGCCATCTTCAATTTGCATATATGGGAGATTTTCTAGTGGAGTGCCTCTTGGTTTGTTGTTGTCAGTTTCCAGAAACTTTCTAGTACGTGGCGAGTTGAACTCTGCCAGCGACTGGACCGTGCAGACAGGTTCAGTTTCTCAAACTCTTAACTCTAAGGTAATTAAACTAGAGCCGCACTTTCCACTGCCATTAACTCTCGCTGGACTCGATATAGCTTGCGAACTGGTAGGATCTAGATCTGGCTTGACTGCAAGAAGCCCAAGCCTGTGCACGATGAAGGTGAGTGGCCATCAGCTCAGGTGGCGCTGCCTGCAGCAGCAATGGCTAGAGTCACAAATCATTGTCAATGACAACGATGGAAAGGCATCCTGGACACCTAGCATGTAAGACGTACTGTTCGATCGATATTTTATCTTCTAGCGATGTTGAAGACGTACTTTTAGTCGCCTCAACGCGGAAGCCCTTCATGGGCAGAGCAATGATTGCGACACCGTCAAAGCCCATCCTGGTACTCCCGAATCTCGCAAGCAACCTGGAATTGCTATGTTCTCTTATCCTTTTAAAGAAGGTATGAAGAGATTCGACAAACCAACTGAATGATGCCCTTCTGTTCTGAACACTTGCCTCCCAGGGCCCCGAGGTCCCTTACCTTTTGCGTATTGATAGCAGGATCTCTATCGATAATGGGTTATCGGGTACGGTACCGTGTAGATGATCCCCTTTCATCGTCTATGTCCACATTTCAGTAATGTCGGTGAGGGGGCCCTTAAATGGCAACCAAGTCGTCCGTTCAACATGAAAAAAGGAGGACCCCCAAGGCCCAGTCTGCGCTCAGACCTCCACCTGCGGGCGGAAATTCTCCGAAACACAGTGATCAGTGTCAAGCAATGGAACGGCTGGCTCCGCAGATACCAAAATGAAAGGCCAGACAGCTCGACGAGCGCTGTCGGCAAGTGGGAGCCTGCAGCCGTTTCTGCTCGGACAGGTCTGCACGGGAGTCAAACCTCCTGATCGATCCATGCCCGCGGTGTTCTAAATAGTATGTGGAACATACTGTCACTTGTTCAAATTGAGAGAGTGACACTGTTGATCTTGTAGCAGTTTGTACAAGGTTCTCGATCCGCCGCTGCATACCCAGGATAGGATGGTCCACGCGTTGCAGCGGTTGCGGAGATGACGATCACTTCTTTCCAAAACTGGAGCAAAGAGACCTGTGGACGGGTGCAGCAAGGCCTGATAGCAGGATAGGAAAGAAATGGTTGTCTGAGGGTGTTCGTGTTCGTACTGCTGGTGAAGGTTTTGGGACTTTGTGAGTGAGGTAGAGAGGCTTGGTTAAATTTGTACATTCCTCCGTGAAGGGAACAAGGCCATCATCGCCCAAGATACTAGCAGAGGGCCCCAGCAAAGCCTGCCCCATTCATTGCAGTTATTTACACATCTTAACATTGAAGCGTCGTTAAAAAAAAGTAGGCTTTGCACTGGAAACTTATGACAAGGCACTAAAGGTGGGTAAGGCCCTTATATATAGAAAAGTAGTTAAATTAAGAAGAGGGAATAATCCCCTTTTTAATAGATATAAGCTAAATAACTAATTACTTAGTAAACTTTTTAGGGAATATATAGATAATATTATATATAATATAATATAACTAAGTTATATATTCTCTATAATATACTCTCTTAGTTATAAAACTATTTATAACTAAAAATAAA
>JAOWMA010000389.1:0-42829 GCA_025962755.1 Colletotrichum tropicicola
AAAAGTAAAAAGTTAATTTTAATAAGTTAAAATTTTAATATCTTTAGTACTATAACTATAAACTAACTAAAATAAAACTTTTAAATAATTTTAATTATTTAACTAACTATAATAATAAAATTTTTAGTAATATTTAAGTATTTTTAATAGTATAATAGTAAAATAAAATAGAATATAAAAATCGTCTACTGCCTGTAAAATTTTGCGTTTTAGTATAAGTAAGTATTCTGCCCCCACTTAAAAAGGCTAATTTCGGTGTTTTGGAAGCTGCCGATGCAACGGACTGTAGGCTGCTTAGCAGCGGGCTAAAGACAGCCTCACGAGATCCAGAGCTGAGGACGCATCGAGGTTGGCTATGGAGGCACTGCACATAGCATAGAAGAATAATGAGATCTGCAACGGTCAAATCCGCGCTAATGGGATCCCCATCGGATCAACGTGCTGGCGCGCGCAAGTAGAGGACCAAGCGGTGCAAACGCCGCTAAACCCCCGGAGGCCCCTGATTCATGCACAGGCGCAAAACGGGCGCATGAAGGGAGGATCTATGCGAGGCAGCTGTCATGACTTGTTCAGACCCGTAACAGAAAAAATGAAGTCAAGCCACACCCACTCGGGAAGGAGGAGACCTGGCGCTGAGCCACAGCCGCTTCGGAGCCGATGTAGGCATGCACGTGTTCCCAATCCACTGCTGCTGCTCGTTTTATTGTCCTATCGTCCCTATCAAATTCTCGCGGCTGGTCATGGGCTCCGGCCTCCACACCGGGCCCTGGGTTTGTTGTTGGATTTCGGCGTCCATGGCTCGCAACACCTCCCTGTAGTGGTCGGCGAGCGTCTCAGGATAGTCGGCGAGGTCCGGCACCGTCCACTGGTCGTAGCAGGCTCCGTGTGTGTTGGCCGCGAAGTAAGCACCGTGATGTCGGATGAACAGGAAGCAGAGGTAGCAAAAGTACTTGGAGGCGCCGAGGCATCGGGGCTTGTGCCAAGGACGACCATCGGGCTGCGGCTGCTGGGCCTCGAGGTCGTGATGGACGCTGAGGATGACTTCTGCGTGCACGTGAGTCGACTTGGCCCAGGGTTGGTAGGCGACGGAGGTGAGAGGCACCGCCTCGTAGGGGGGCAGGAAGAGCAGCTCCGCGCTGTCAAAAAGCTTGGCGTGAGATTGGGACAAGCTTGTCAGGGCCAGACAGATGCGGAAGTAGGCTGCGATCTTTTCGAGCTGGCGTAGAGTTTTCAGGCATGCCTGGATTTGAGTTGTCGCCCTGACCCCCTGCAGGCGTTCGAGGTAGCCGGCGACCAGGGGCGAGGTGCAGACATGGTAGCTGGCGCGAACGATGGCCACCAGCGCCGCGTGATCATCGGCCGCGGTCTCGAAAGCCTCGAGCAGTGCCGCAAGAGCCAAGAGCTGCTCCTCGAGCTGGGCCCGCGTGGCAGCCTCCTTTTTGGTGTAGAGGAACTGGGCGCGATGGACCAGGTTGGCAAAGTCGGCGTGCAGGGGCTTCTTGTGGGTGCGGGAGAGATACACTGGCTTCTTCCACTTGCACGAGCGCAGGCGGTTGAGCAGCCGGGCGTGGTGATGGCGGGTGACCTCGTCCAAGAGACTATGTAATGTCTTGGCATTCGAGGCCGGCTCGGCAGATAGCTTCTGGAAGACGGAGCGGAGGAAGGCCTGGGAGTCGGGCTCGATGGCGTCGACGGAGGCGATGGTGACCCTCAGTCCCCGCGCGTCCGGGTTGCGACTTTCCTGAACGGTGGTAGCAGCGACCGACTGCGCCCCCTCGCCGACGGCCACGAGGTAGGCGATGTCATCAGCCAGGCGTTGCTCGGCGGCCAGCGAGAGGCGACGGGGATGGGGATGTTGGGCGGCGGATTTTCGGCCGACCGCGTCCGCTGCGGTTGCATCTGAAAGTCCTTGGTCCGCCGCTACTGCAGCCGACGGAGGCAGGGGGAAAGCTTGCGCATCGACGGGCACAGAGTTTGTCAGCTTCTCGAGGGCCACGACGTGATGTCGGAAATCAGCCTCCGAGAGGTCTCGCCAGATGGAGGCCGCGGGGGACGCAGTGACGGTCTTGCGCGCGCACGACGGAGGCGGCGTCGACTGTGTAGTGAGCGTCGACAGCGCCTGCGACAGGGAAGCCAGCGAGAGAGACATGGATGAGGGCGCGGAAGAGAGGTGGTTGGGGGACGGACAAGCGAGAATCGGAGGAGAAGCAAATGGAGCAGCAAATGGAAGGAATGGGAACTGGAACTGGAACTGGAATTGGAATTATTCTGGACGGTTGGTTCCACAGCGGCAGAGTCCAGATCAAAGCATAAAAGCAGCCAGCCAATGAGCACAGCCGCCAGCGCTGCAGTCCTGGATTTAGTGCGCCAAGGAGACAGCGGTAGCGCGGCGGCAGGGCCGTTGGGGCGGGATGGCTGGCGTCTGTTCGCCTTGAAGACTGCACTAAACAACTGACAAATCATACGTAGTAGGATAAGGTAATGTAAGGCACTTTACCGAAAGACACACGTTGAGATGACAAGACAAGACAGCAAGCTCCCTAGGCAAGCTAAGCATCCGTGACCCCGACACGAAAAAAAGAGAAAAATGGACCATCTCAGGTGCCGGTGCCAACGTGCCGGTACGCCCGCTCCAAGCCACGGAGAAACGGCGGCGCCATGCTCGAACCAGCAAGTCGGTCACGCCTCTTGGTCCTGGTCGGGCCCGGGGAGGTTTAGACGAGTCTTGTCCAGGTCTTGGACGTTTCTTGGACGTTTCTTGGAAATTCGAAAAGAGAAAACGCCGCAGCTATATTCTCTGCCAAGCCGCCTCGCTGGCACTGCTCAGATGGGCCCCGATGGTCTTGGCACCTGGTCAGTTAAGATGAGGGGACCCTCGGACTTACAGTGCGCTGGGCAAATTAGCAGGGCACCACCACCACCGCCTTAACACCTCTCGCCTACAGACCTCACCTCTCTCATCTCACACCGCCACCAGAGAGCTGGCCAAGACCTCAAGGGGCCCTGCTCTAAGGCCTAGAGTCGTAGGCAACGTGGCTGTGTGCCAAAATAGTGCTCTGGCGTCCCCCCCTGGACGCCCTCGTCTTGGCCTCTGAACGCCCTCATCTCTCGGCCCTCCACTCTGTACCTATGCGCCAATGAGACGGGTCAGATGCGCCTGGCTGCATAGCCCTTCTGGGCCCTAAACTTTATCTCAACCGGCATCAACCACGCAGCCTCCAGTCTATCTGCAGCCGTCTTTGCGCGTAGGGCCCTCCTACACCTCCGCCGCAGGGCCTCTCTACTGTCACCGTTCGTGATAAGGTGCTCGGCTCTCCAGCGCCCTGCCCCTACATCTTGGCGTTAGCATCGTCGCATCATCACCGCGCAAATGTCATCTGTCACCAGGTGTTGCGCCCCCTTGGCCCTCTTACGCAGTAATACCTACTTCCACCTTGTCCGGGACCCTTCCTCCCGCTCGCCTTACCGCGTGCGCTGTTTGCCTTTGCCCTCCCGCGACGCTGAGTTCGGACGGTTTTGGCCAGGAACATTCCGCGGGCTCTATCCCAGACGGACGGCTATTCTTGACCACATTGAAAGAAGTTGATGAACTCAGTGTCCACCAGCACCACGAGTCAGCCGCCGGTGGGCTGGCTGGACCTGCATGCCACCACCCGCTGCTCCTGTCGGCGCCGACTGACTGGTTCGACAGCAGCTTTCGACGGCGCTTCTCTCCCTCTCAGGGGCCTTGCCGTGTTGGGACGGGTAGCCTCCCCCCTTCGTTCTCGTGATGTGTTTCCTCCGTTCTGGCTCCTGACTCAACCCCCTGCCGTTTGTCCCCCTGGTCCCGTCCGCGATTGATCACTGCCAAGCACGTGTCCGCAGAAGGTCAGCACTCTCCAGCCCACGTCGCGAACCGGCAGAGTGCTTGCAGCACGACGCCCAAAGCCAAAGGGGGGCTTGGTGTTTTTGCTGTTCTGGCCAGGCAAACCCGCCAAGACGTTGCCTTTTACCAAGATAGCTCTCATCATGACTCCACGAAATTAATATCCCATCGCAAAGTCATAGCTTCCCGGCCCCCACGATCGCCTACGACTCTGCAGTGCTGGTGTATATTTACCTCCAGATCTTTCCGTTCTTTCGATCTGGTGTTTCATTGAGACACTCACAACTCTACTCTCTCACCGAGCACAGTCATTCTTTTCACCGAACGCTCTCTCTCCCCCTCCTCTCTTCCAACACACGATCTTTTTCTCTGCTTCCTGCCTAGTACACAATGAAGTCCACCGCTATTCTCTCGCTCATCCCCGCCGTCTCGGCCTTCTGCCACCATGGCACCAGCCTCTTCAAGAGAGCCGACGGCGCCTTTGGCTTCGACGGCATGAACGGCCCCCTGAACTGGCACTCCCTGACCCCCAACAACTCCGCCTGCGCCCTCGGCAAGAACCAGTCTCCCATCAACGTTCTCGAGTCCAACACCAAGCAGGTCCAGGGCTCCACCATCACCTTCACCCCCGAGGACTACCCCGAGGGCGCCGAGCTGGAGAACCTCAACGGCTTCCTCGAGGTCCGCGCCAACGGCACCATGCTCAACGGCGGCAAGAACTACACCCTCCGCCAGTTCCACTTCCACACCCCCAGCGAGCACCGCATCAACGGCGAGCACTTCCCTCTCGAGGTCCACTTTGTCTGGGAGTCTGAGGCTGGCAACGGTGAGTTTGGACATGTCGTCCGACGCGTAGCCTCACAAGTCACTAACATGAGTCCAGGCACTTCTCTGGCTGTCGTCGGCTTCCCCATCGAGGTCGCCGAGACCTCCGACCCCCTCCTCGCCGCCGTCTTCAAGAACGTCGGCCAGGTCACCAAGGTTGGATCGCACGCCGCCACCGGTCCTCTGGACTTCAGCAGCCTCTCCAGCCACCTCTCCAAGAACACCATCTTCCAGTACGTTTACTCGTCCGGAATACATCCGCGCCGTTGAAACCACATCATGTACTAACTCGCTTCAAGGTACTCCGGCTCTCTCACCACCCCTCCCTGCACTGAGGCCATCGCCTGGAACGTTGTTGGAACCCCCATCACCCTCGACATTGCCACCTACAAGCAGACCAAGAGCATCATGAAGTTCAACTCCCGCTACACCCAGAACAACCCTGGCGAGATGAACCTGTTGGAGAACGCCATGGTCAGCCTGCAGAAGATTGTCGGCGAGCAAGGTACGAACTAGATTTACTAGATTATCTGCTTAATTTGATATCCATGTTTTGCTTTTTCTTGTCAATCAAGTTGTCAGAGTAGCCCAGCCTTGGGTAATGCCTTTAAAGTCCCAATGCGGTGATGTTTGTTGCCAGTCAATGTTCTCAACGACCGTGGTAGAATCAGAAAACAAGCAATGCCAAGTGAGACAAGACCGTCGCTAAATGGTTCAACTGCAGATCCTGCCCCCGAGCGTCCGTGCAAGAAGGGCAAGAAGCACGACCGCCACGATCGCCAAGATTAAGCTCAGCTGTTTACTTGACAGAATGCAAACCACATGGTGGGCTAATTATAATGCACCTTCAACCGTCAGATTCCCTGGTCGCTGGTGACATGACAAGTCAATTCCGCATTTCCATCTCAGCATCTTCCGCTTCTAATCACACCAGGCGCGGTGTCAACGCTGGCGTTAGCCTGTGCCGAACATATTTTTGAACAACCAGAAGTCTTATTCGCTTCGAACGCTTATGTACATAGGTCCTTCCTGTAAATAATTCACCAGCGGGAGACAAAGCCCCAAGCTTCTGGGTTACTTCAACTTGGCCGCGATGGCATCGATGCAACCGCTGAACATTTCATCCAGCATCGCAGCCAGGGTAGGCTTGAAGCTCGGCTCCGTCCAGTCCGACGCACCGCCCCAGCTGAATTGCGTTTTGTTGTCGTCAATGGCCGTCAGTCGAAGTGTGCCGCGGGGTTTGGTCGTGTTGGGGACACCGTCCAGGATGAGATATCGGATGGTGTGGGTTTCGGGGTCCGCCACCTCCAGCCGCTCGTGAACCACGGTGCCGTGGTCGAACGTGAGGGTGCGGACCGATCCAATTCCGTAACCTTCGAGACTCGACTTGACGACGCCGGGGAACCAGAGTCTCTCGGAGCCAAACGCAGAGATGATGGCCCAAATGTCGGCAGTGGGGGCGTCGATAACCTTGACAACTTCGTGAGTCTTTTCGGGTTCCATGTTGTGACTGAGTGGGAGGCCGGCTGCGGTCGGTAGGGATGAATAAGGTTGATAGTGTGCTAAGTAATTCAGTTCGAGATTGACGGAAGTCGCAACAATCATCGTGCTCTCATTTTAAACCGCTTCAACTCGACAGTAAATTATTAAGCTGGGCCGGTGGGATGGCGCCAAGAAGACCAGTTGACCCAAATTCCGATGGCCGCGGAGTGCGACGGTGGGCACGGTTCGCTCAACATTTGACACTTGGACGGACAATATGCAAAACCAGAAAGCCGTGACTATAATCCCGAGCAGAGGGGAACAACATGGGGTTGACGCAGCTGTCATGCTTTACTAGGCGTGTGGGCGTCATGGTCTTACCGCCACTAGCGGACATCGCACTATAATTCCGACTTGCTTTCTTCAAGAGTATCCCTGAGCCCAACATTAACTCGCAACTGTGATAGTCGAAAGACTCTAAAGCCTCCAATTCAGCTCGTTGATAATTATGTGTACACTTATTCGTAACTTCCAAGTCCACCAGACACACAAAGTCGGACGCCTGCCATGCTGGCCTCGTCTAGATCCTCCGTCGGGAGCCCAAGCACATCATTGATCAAACCGTACTTGTGCTCCACATCACCCTCGCCAGTGGGATAGAAGGTGCGCGTGTACATCAATCTCGAGAACCCTTTCCTATCACCAGCCTTCAATGCCTCGAGACCAGCTCTGCACCTCTCCTCCGAGTCCTCGTATGTAATGGTCCAGTCGCTGTCCGTCGTGCCAGTGACCCGCTTGACGCTCTCGAACATGTCGCGCTGTGAGACCAGGAAGCTCGATACGTAGAATGCATCATTAGCCCACGACTGGATGTTGGGAGACTTGTCGTTTTCATCTTCTGGGAGCCATTTGAGGGCCAGGAACGCCGCTAGGCCACGACCACACTGAACCCAAGTAGAAGTGTTGATCTTGACGTTTCCATCGTCAAAGAGGATGAGCGACCTGTTCTTCATATCGAAGCCGTAGCGATCAGGAGAGCCGGCCAGACTGAACTCGTACCAGAAGCCGCAGGACATGATGATCCAGTCGCTGACGCCGAGCTCCTCGGTCTCTTTTACGGCACCCTGAAACGAGTGGCCGAGAAGAGTGTCGCGCATGAGAGCTTCGTTCTTCGGGTCAGGGCCCCAGGAATTTGGCATCACGTAGGGGACGCCGGCCTTGGCAGCAGCTCTGATGAGCTTGCTCTGGGTGTCCTGGGGGGCAGAGACGCTCATGGTGATGATGAGATACTGCTGCCCCTTGAGGGCTTCGACGAGAGAATCCTCGTTGCTATAGTCGACTCTGGCCGCGATGACGCCCTCGGGTAGCTTTGAGTTGCTGTCGTGGCGAGTGATGGCCGTCACTGTATGCTTTCCTGCCTTGAGCAGCTCTTCAGTCACGAACTTGCCCATGGTGCCGGTGGCCTGGAAAATGAGTGTTAGTTGTTTTAAGAACTACACCTGAGTGCAAGTTTTGAGTGGCTACTCACACCAACGATGGCAACTTTGTGAATACGATTGACAAAACCGGCCGGCTGATCCTTGGCATACTTCTGAGCTCTGGGGGCCATTGTGACAGCGAAAGCCTCGGGAAAGATGGTGTTTGTCTATGTCGAATGAAAAGCTTGTGAATGTGAACTTTGTTCTTTGCAGAGTAGGATGAGTTTTTGATTGCTAAAGTAGAGATGGTGATACTGGTGCAGATAGATTAGGGTGGAGGAGCTCGACTTTTATGTGTCAGTCTGTGTTTGCGCAGCTAACAAACTACCACATCTACTTTAGCTCTTCTACGAGGAAGCACAAAAATGAGCCCTGAACATGCTCCGACCGGTCCAAAGAGCTAACCTCCGGAGCGATTGGCGGCGATTTCGTAAATACGCTGGTTATCGACCAGAATGCGCCGCAGGAGCATGCGGCGCTGTTTGGCCTGCAAAACGATAGCTAATAGCAAACTACGGACCGGGAGGTTAGCCCACATAGGCACCTTATTTTGAAAGGCATGAATTCCGTTTGGGGAACCATTGGCGGTAAGACCAGACGGTCTCAGCCCACGAGGTACGACTGCCTCTGCGGCCCTCGGGTCGGGTAGGTACTCCACCAATGGGGTCAGCCAATTCCTGTCCAATGACGACTGCATCACGGCCTGGCACAAGGGAACTGCGCCGCGTCGGACTTTAGGTGTTCATCGCCGCACGAACCGCGCCGAAAGTGGGTAGGCGTCGGAGACGTGACCTTCCCAAACAGGAAATTCCTCCTCCGGGTCGTCTCGGGCTTAAGCTACAAGCTGGCCACTAGGGACGCCGCCGCTGGAACGCGCGTTGACCTGCCGGCGGGGATCTGTCTACCCCTGCTGGACTCACTTGCGCCCGCCCGTATCTGACAACACTGGCGTCACCTGCAAGTAAGTACATTACCTTAGATCACTGTGCTAAAAAGAAAGGCTAGAGAACAGCGTAACCCTCCCTGCCTGGAAATTTGAACCCCGGGAGGACACGTCGGAAGCAAGTTTCACGGTGCACCGGCCATCATTTCCTTCTTCATCACACATCAGAAAAGCTGAGCCTTCGTGTCCTTGGTAGTCGGCAATTTATTTGTACAATCTGACTGATGCATGATATGAGCACGTCTCTTCAGTGGCAGCTGATATCTACGAAGAAGAAGACAGTATTGGACAAAGCGTGTTTCCATCACGAAGAAGATCCGAGGTTACTGGGTCAGGTTGTCCTTCTCAATCGCGATGGACTCGACAGTCCACGTGATTCCATTGTCCTTCGTCTGCCACTCAGTGTGAGTCGCGTTGGTGTAAGTCACCAAGTCTCCCAAGTTTTGAACGGCCTTGTTGAACACGAGAGTGATGTTGTTGTAGGTGTACGCATCAAGAGTGCCGCAACCATCGCCGTAGCATTCGTTGCCTGAGTAAAAGACAGCGGGTCTCATGCCCTTGGCTGTGCGGTTCGGTCAGTTCCGGCCGCTAATAGGGGTAATGTAAAGAGTGCTTACAGTCGGATTCCGATGAAATCAGTTTACCATTCTCGTAGATCTTCTGGTCGATCTGGTCGGTTGCGGTGTTGAGAGAGACTAGGCAGATATCAGTCGAACTACATCTTGATGCAGCAGGGTGTCATGATTCTATACTTTCAAAGTCCAGAGTCGCATTCTCCTCGACCTCGACATAAGCCTGTCCGATCTGGCCATCAGGAGTGTAAGTACTTGCGGCGGCACACCACTGCGTGTTGGGGGCGCTGCAGCCCCAGACTGAGTTGTCGGGGCCCCAGCTGAGGAGAGGCTGCACAAAGTTCATCTTGAGCACATCCCCATTGTTAGGGTTGTCTTGCACGCCGATCCACAGCGAAAGCCAGCGTTCCTTTTCGTTGGACTTGACCCAGTCCCTCGGAGGCGCAGGAACCTCCATGGAGTATGTTGCCTTGGTGATGTACTGGCCGCCCGTCGTGGCCCGAGGTAGAACATATTGCCGTACTCGTAGTTCGGGTAGATGTCTGCCTTGGCTCTCATAGCTAAGGCGGCGGCAGCAGTCAGAATCGAATTGCGCATTTTGAAGAGTTTTAGGTCGAATGAGAAAACGAATGACGAGAGATCCTGTCTCTGTTGTTGGTTATCGATCAGTGCTGAATGAGTGTGTAAGTGCGATTGAAATTCCGACTACGGCGTACGGTCGTCAAGCACGCCGAAATGCTTAAATACACTGACAAGCTTTCCCGGCCATCTAGTTGACACTTACCCCTGGTTGAAACATTCCCTACCAAAGACCCATCGTGGGTCGATCTAGTTCACGGAGAAATTGGTTTTACCCAACCGGGTAGATCGGCACTTAGCCGAAGGGCTGGATGCAACAGAGAGATGAAGAATGGGACGAATAATTTCCATGAAAGGGGCAGGATTGGATAACGAGTTAGCATGAAAGGTCAATCAAGCAAGTACGGGATGTCCATTCAGCCATTTAACCACATGGGTTGATCTTCGCCTAAGTCACGATGGATGCCCTCGGTCAAATCTGCTCGGGAAATCCTCTCAGGCATTACTTGCATCTTTGCCCCCCTAGAAGTAAACTTTATCGCTGCCAACGAAGCCGTCATGGTGGGACACCATACAAAAGCCTGATTTATAAATTGACATTCCATGCATTATTTCAAAGTATCGTTCAAGTTGCCTTGTCCGAGTCGCCGTGCGAGGCCTTGTTCCCATCTCCCTAACAGGAAGGGTCCAACTGGCCCCGTTTCTGCCGGGACTTCTGATCGGAAAAGAGCTGCTTCAAGCATCTTACTGACTCTGTCTATTTCTGGACCAGTGCCCATCCAATTCTTTCTTTCTTTCTTTCTTTCTTTTCTTTTTGTTGCCAAACCGCGATACAACACATATTGCCAAAGTCAATACCAGAACAGACATCGTTAATACAACTGACACAAGGGCCGTGGATGAGAATGTCGAAGCAGATTTTGAAAAGGGTCAATTTCCTGGCGGAAATGGTAAAATCCATTTTTGAATGAGTAGGGTAATCCTTGAACTGCCTCGCGTGACGAAGGAACATGAATTAACAATCGCCTTAAGAGTCGCGGACACATCTAGTAGGGCGTGGAATCATAAAGTGGTCCTGTGATACACTGCGTGTTATTACTAAATAGAAATATAGAAGATTATCACGACGTAGAAAGAAACATGCATGGCGCGATATAAGGTAGACCCGGGCGAAGAATAGAAATTTGAAACTGCCATAGCAAGCTTTCATACTTACCTACTGGCTTCAATCTCACAAACTTTGAACCACTCTTTGGACCGCTGCGGAATCCGTCTGAATCAAATTTTGAGACGCACAGGATGAATGCTTGGATTATACAAAGAACTAACTACCACTACCAGTTTTCCAACCTCAAGAGGCTGACGACTCTAGATCGATTCATGGTGAACCAAAACCTCAACATGCATTTCCTCGTTGCAAACAGCGTTCGAGCTTATTTCAATTGAATATAAAGCTTAAATAGGATCGTTTAACAGATCCGGATTGTAGCATCTATCAATCTCATCAGTACATGTATCCGCTTCGGCACCCTCGCATTTACATCCACTTTTAAGAGGTTGCGACCTCCTAGATAGCTGCCTGTCTGCTCGTGATAATTGGTAGGCGCCGATAGCTTGAGTCTTTTGTGATATGAGATGACGATTTCAGACTGGTGCGATACATCACGAGGGGCAAATGCTGCCCTAGAGATGTTCGATCCCCGACGAATAAAATGTTGTCTTATTTTGTGTCGCGTTTCGATAACCGTTTCATCGTCAATGAAAACACATTCTGCCCCCTAAATCAACTGTATAAAAAACTACAAAATGTAGAGGATTTTACTACTTGATATTCCTGTCATTTCAGCCAGCCTTCGATGGTTCGTAAGCCGGACTGCCTTGCCAGGCGTAATTTCCACGTAGCAGCTGCGATACCTGGCGGAGTTTCAACTCCCCATCCAGCTGAGGTACCATATGGCTTTTGCCTAGTGAAAGACTTCAGAAAAAGGCAGTTTTTTTCGTGCGTTGCAAGTGGCCGGAGTCTCTCGAAGTACCTAAGATACCTAACGAATACAATGCCACATACTGAAGTGCAGATGCGAGAAGATGGTGCGGTGGTGTGTGTCGGAGTTACCGAATCAAGTTAGTGCAGTGAAAACTCTAGGGAACTATTTCGAGGGGTTGTGATTACCTAACCCGGAACATACTCCTTCTCCCCTTAACGAATGCGGCTCCGCCCTCACCTCATCCAACGTCCACCACCCGCCATTTGTCGCCGCTCGCCAGATCCTCATCGCCACCATGACAAAAGTAGCAGACGCGGTCAACGCAATTTCTTCATTCCTAGCTGATGAAGAAGTTGCTGGCGTCGAGGGCGTCAACCGATTTCTTCAGTCCTTGCCAAATCCCGACGATGCCAAAGGTACACAAGCTACCGACGTCTTTGTCTTCTGCGCATCCTCGGTGCTTTCCCTGGCAGATGCTGTTTTCTCAGCTTTCCAACAGAGATCAAGCAAGAATGTTGACTTGTAGGCGTCGAGGCTAGCCCCATCAATGTACATATCGACGCAATGACTCATCTCGATTACCGACAGGCGCGGCAGAAACACCGTACTCGTTCTCTGTGGCGGCATCGGACACTCCACGCCGTTCTTATACGAGGCTGTGGCAAAGCACCCGAGGTTTGGCAGGATTGCCGATAAGATACAGGGGAAACCAGAAGCTCGCGTACTGCAGATGATTGCGGATGAATGGTTCGGGATTCGCGCCCTCGATGTTGGATCTGAGGGCGCAAGGTTGCTGCCAAGTGATAGAGACAGGTTGCTTGTTGTCGTTGAGGACAAGTCTACAAACTGCGGAGCCAACGCTTCTGAGTCTCGTAAGGTTTTGGAAGCTTGTGGTGTCTCGCTACCCAGGTCAATTGTTGTTGTGCAGGACCCCACAATGTCCAGGAGAACTGTGGCTACTTTTGAGAAGGTCTACTCTGATTTTGCGGGAGCCGCGCCTCAAGTGGTCAGCTGGCCAATCTTGACGCCCAAGGTCGGGCCCAAAGATGGGGACTCGGGCAGGAACGGGCAGGAGACACTGACACAGCTCGAGTACCTCAGCAAACAGGGAAATGGCGTAAGCTCAGAAGGCCTTTGGGATCTTAGGCGCTTTGTGGACTTGCTCATGGGTGAGATACCGCGGCTGCGAGATGATGCAAATGGATATGGTCCCATGGGCAAAGGGTTTCTTGTCCATGTTGATATCCCCGAGGACGTTGAAAAGTCTTGGAGAACCTTAGATACTCTACTTGGAAAACAGGACAGGGATAGATAACTGCAGTTGTCGAAGAAAGACTTTTATACCATGCACTCATAGTTTCTCGTACGGTAATCATGATGATAATGCCTGTGGAACCGAACTTCAGTCGTTTTATAGACAGTCAAGTGTGACATAGAGTCAACCCGAAGTCCGCCAATTATGTTTTAGTCGGATATAAAAACAACGCGTAGCGCCGGGAAAGAGGACGTCAGTCGGTGACAGGTATGCTAAAACACTAGAATTGGAGGATGAACAAGGAGACTCGTTGACGCCTGCCATCTCCGCTGCTAGGCTGTCAGCTTGTACGTTAAATATGCGAGATCTGTAAAATTAAGAACTAGATCTTTTGTAGGGCAGGCTAAAACCTAACACAAGCAATATCTTTCTCCGATGCGTCCAGAAGATCATGATTAAGATGAACAGATTAAACCCAGCCTGATCCTGTATTAGCGTTCATAATAAGGATCAAAGCCTGAAAGCACACTGTAGTGAGAGACTTTACATGAGATTTAAAAAGTCAAGCATGGGACAAATGAAAGCTCAGTGTGCCCCGGAACAGTTGCGATGAATCTCCGGAATTCTGGCTGCATTTTACCTTCTCTTTGATACTTTGAGTTTTGAATTTCTACGTATTTCTAATGTAGAGCCCCGGCCAAAGAACATCCTCAGTCTTTCTTAAGGAGCCGATACAGCATTAATCTCCCATAAGAAATGAGTAGTTGTTCAGAATCTCAAAGTTCGTTCGCAAGAGTGAGGCAAAATCAACCCCCAAACTCGTCATTTTGTTAAGAGGGACACCGAATTAGTGAGTTGAATCTGCTACCAGGGGCCCATGCACTCGCCCCCCGTGCCGGGAGTCTGAGGTGTTGCCTTTGCGCAACAACATTACAAGCTTCTGAGAATTGGTATCATTCCGCAAAGTCAGACTCCGAGAGTGAAACTGGCGCTTTCAGTTTCAAAATGTCCCATGCATCGAGAGTCCGATGGACGACTATTTGCGGTCCAATTTGGAGCATCTAGCCTGTCAACTTGAAAGTTGGATCTGCTGTGCCACTGCTTGTCGGAAAGCCATGTAATTGAAATATGTAACCCCTGATGCTTTGAGCTACAGAAAGAACCAATATGTGCCAGATCACCGTCGAGGGGCTTATTCTTAGAAACTTGGTTTTCTTGACCACAAATGTTTAAGGTACATAAAACCGTTCGCTGGCTACACGTTATCGTACAACCCTTCAGTAAGTAACCTAAGTTGGTGAAGTTCCCAACAGCAGCTAGAACAAGGATATTGTCGAATTGCGAGATTCCTCGTTCGAATAGCTTGGTTTCTGCTTAATTCAGCTATCTGTCTTTGGCCCCGTTGTTTCCTTCTCTAGGCTCCCGTATCACTATCCACTTGTACACATATCACCACTATTGCCAGCCTCACAACACCATCATTTACGCTTTATTATCCTTCACTGGATTCACGCAGCTACATCACACCGCATGTTACACACCGACGAACCCCCAATTTCTGAACCGCAGAACGTTGTTACATTCTCTTTAACGTTCTTGCAAATACGCTAGTCACACGTCTAAAGAGATTCACATCCAAGTCTCAAAAAATAGCACGGCTTGTAAGAAGGCGTCTGTCTTGCCAGCTTTCTCGACAGGTTTGCTTAAATCCGGGTGAGTGGAGAATCCGTGCGAAGTCCCTCCGTAGAGCACCATTGAGAAAGGATTTCCGCTACGGCCTATAGCTGCTTCTATCTGGAATCTCCTCTCGGTCGGCATATCACCGTCGTTCTCTACAACGTGGGGCAGTTAGTGCTAGTGTCTTCCAAGCCCTCACAAGAACATGTCAATGTCACTTCGGGAAAATACTCACCAGCTGCCGCTATGCTGGCGGGACCTTTGATAGCCTTGAGCTCATCGTCGGTGACCTCAGAAGGGTGTGCTGCGAACCCAACTTGCACACCCTGGTTGTCGGGACGTCCCAGTTCACGGAAAACGTAGCGTCCACCATAGCAATAGCCGGTCGCTGCAATCTTCTGCACGCCCATTTGCTCCCGCAGGTAGGTGATGGCTTTCTTGATCTTCGGCTCCGTAACCTCGGGTGGGTGTTTGTCGAAGACGTCGGACCCGTTGTACGGGGCGCCTGGCTCCTCGGACCTTGGCTTGCCCTCAAACAGATCTGGGACGATAACCACGTATCCAGCCCGTGCGAAGCTGTCGGCAAGTCTTTACAGAAGTAAATATCATGAGCAGGGTCCTGAAAGAGATAGGAGTGAATAGACGAACACCTGGTTTATAGGGGATTGCATTCCGTAAGTGTCAGTCAGGAAGAGGACCCCATACTGAGTCTTGGGTCCCGGAGTAAGTCTATTGTCGGTTTTATTCTTTGGCATCGAAACATGGAGTTCCACTAATTTTGTCAGCGTCAGTGGGGTGTCCAATTACAAGAATTCGTCTCGTCGTTTAACTCACGCCCATCAACGGAAACAACTTTCCCTACTGGCTTCCCATCAAATGCCAATATAGACAAGTCGGCAATGAATGCGTTGGCGACTCCTAAAAAGAAGGCAAAGCCGTGTAGGAAGGTCGTAGAGAGCATAATGGCTATTTTGATACTCTTGCCGGTACTGCGTGCGGTGCTACTCGATGGCGCCAGAAGAATGCAAATCACTGAGATGATTGACCACTTTTATGAAGAAAATAGTTGCCAATTCGGGTTCTGGACCTCGGTGCGATAGAATCGCATCGCCAAACAAATTTAACAAGAGCCTAAGTCTGGTTAGAATGATACAAATAAGTAAATCGGCCTTCCCGGCAAGTAAAACGGCTCAAGGATCATATGCTTTAACCAATCTTCGTTTAGGACGTTTGTTTTATCTGATCGTGACGTGGGATGAAGGGAGACCGAGGACGACCGAGCCAATCCGTTTCTTCAGAATATCGAAACTCAAATGTCTAATTGGGAGTGTCTTTTTCGTAACACCCTGAAGATCGTTTCAATTTCGTCCAAAGGAAATTTTATTGAACCTTATTACCACATTCTCATGGGCAAGCGATCAACGAGGGTCCAGCGCAGAAAGTTGAGAGCCAAAACTGCAAGGTACGACCGACCACTTTGACCGTTCGGGCGTTAGAAGATCGATTTGCTCGCATAGGGAAGAATAGGACTCCGGGAGATAGACAGACGATCAGAGAAACCAAACCGTACGTAACCAGAGTGCATCGCTAATATGTCTTCCAAGAAGGTAAATCTCAAAGGCCAGACATAGGAACCCATTGCTGGAGCTAGCAGGGCCCAAAGGAGGGCATGGCGGAAGTTCATTTTCATTCAATAACAAGAGAGTTTAACGAGCAAAGTAAAACAAAACTGGGTCAACTTCAAGCAACCGACGTCTGTCGATGAAAATGAATACATTAAATTCGAATTCACTCCTATTTGACGTTTCCAATCATGACTTCGGTCGGAGTCTGGGTCTTGGCAAAAGACTAGGTGCTTATTGTAACCTGCCATCTTGATCAACTTGACCCGGCGATAACGGTACAAAAGTTGCATGGAGATCCACCGAATACGAGAGGCCCCTGGGGAAACCTTGTGGCTTATGATGATTCATCCGCCGGCATAACCGTGAGCCAAACAGTGCCGATTATCATATTTGCTGTAAGCCGGCTGAGGTGTATTGAGAAGCTGTGCGGAAATTCCCAATGGTCCCTTGAGGCAGTATCTAAAAGAATGCTAAGGCATTGGGCGGACTGGCAACGGCTCCCGGTACCTATAACAGCGAAGAATGAGTCAGCCAGGATTCGCCAAAAAGTACGGTGAATACTCACATGCATTGGCGAGCTCGACATGAAAAAAGTGTATCTACCAAGTGAAGAGCAAAGACGAGCAAGATCCTCCAAATAGAAGAGTTCTCCTATCGGCATGCCCCAGCCCGCCAGCAGCCACTCATGTAAGTGCCACTCCATATCCTTACATGGCCAAACCTCTAGGGAACGTGTATCGCCGCAAATTGCAGCTATTCTTTTATTCCAAAGGAACTGCAGTAGCTCCCGGGACGGCTTGATACCAATGTTATCCGGCTTCTGCGTCTTGTAGAGCTCATTAAGCTTTTCACGCTTCTCACTGTTCATTGCCTCATACTGGGAAAGATGTCCGAAGCGGATGACGACAATGTCGCCAGGACGGAACACTTCCGTGCCAAGGCCTTGGTAGCCCATGGCTTCTATCAGCTCGCTGAAGGGTACCTCGTATGATGTGAATGCATCTACATCAATGCCTTTCTTCTGAGCCCAACCGTACCAGTCAATGAAGACTGCACGGCCGGCAATGCCTTTCTTGGAAACATCTACCAAGAATTAGCGGTGGTGTAGGGCCAGTCATGGGAATTTGTCTACTTACGTTGAATGCCATTGGGAATCGGAGATTTAGCGAAGTCTGCGGCAGTGCGTCCCATGTAGTATAGCTGGGCCAAAATCGTCAACGGTCAGAGATGGTGATCATGCAGTCCAGTGCGCATCAAAGTACCCACAGCCTCGTCTTGGTAAGCATAATGCCGAAATCCATCCCACTGAGAACTGCACTGCGAGTTGAAAGTCCACTTGTGCAAACGTCAGCTTTAAAAGCGCTGACTAATAGGGTTCAGAGACTTGTGCATACCTCGTCATCGTGAGCATGCTTGAGAGGTGCTTTGTTAATGGTGTGCAATTCCAAGAGCTTGCGTGCGAATTTTGGGTTTGATGCGCCCGTCATAGACCAACTGGAGGCGGGTGCAAGTCAGCGCGAATTCAGAGGTACGGTATCGTATCTTGAGGTCGTCTTGCTGAGGCTTCATCTCTATTATAGATTTTGGAATGTCGGGGAAGCACCCAGAGATACTCAACGATGACACATACGGACTGGAGGTCCCGACTGAGTGAGACTGCGCAACATCAAATCGAAAGTTTGCAGGGAAGCGCTCGTAGCCGCAAGAGCATTGACTCACTTTAGAGAAATCCTTTCGCCACTGATGATGTTCTCCTTGGCAGCATTTGCAACAACCTCATCCGTAAGCAGATTGAGAGTTCCCAGCTGGTCTTCCGGCCCCCACAGACCCCAGGAGTTCCCATGTGGCCCCTTCTTGTCAAGTGGAAGCTCGTCAAAGCTGGGGTAACGATCCGGTGGCATTGTGACGGATGGCAGCGAACAGTTTCGGTGAGTCGAAAGAAGACCTGAAGTCCCCAGGCCCATCTGAGAGTGAAATAGACCTCAAGGTGCAGTCCTCTCTTTCAGCGGGGTAAAGTGGAGGTAGATTGAATACTTGATGGCCGGATGCAAGATGATGGCCGAGGGCAAAGACGTCTCGGATCGAACGATATGTCAGCTTTCTTAGCGGATTAAACTCTGAGCCTTTCAGCCATCAGCATCCGGTTATTGCCCTAACTCCGATGTGCCGAGGGCGGAGAGTCGAAGCCTCTGTTCGGTCAGGAGTAGGACAACGATGTGGACCTGGAATATGTCCGACGTATTCGCCTGAACGCCGGAAACGCCCCGCCACCGGAAAGACTCCGGCTTAGACGCCGAGCTGAGCCAGGAAAGGCCAGTCGGGACCAGAGCCCCCTATGATACCCCACAATCTGTTCACATATTTTCGGGGAAATGGGAGCCACCGATGCCAACGTGGAGAGATCAAGCGGAGAAGAAACAGCTAAATTGCGCACTAGAGCCAGACGACGCGGGGACCCCACAAACAACAGAAGCTGCCTCAGCTGGTGGACACGGATTCCCTCCGATTTCCCCCCCGATGTTCTCAACATAAACCAACAGCACCACAAGCTCCTTCAAAGGGCTTCTCGAGACTTTCTTGGTTCTGCGCCCATCTCGAGCTTTTAGCCTATACAGCAACAATGAGCCGAAAATCAGACAGCAAGTATGACGCCGACGTCACGGAGCCAGATGCTAAGTATCTGGAGACTGGGCCCGCGCCGGGCCCGTACGCTGGTTTGAGCCCCGAAGACGCGGAACTGATGAGGAATTACGAGGGTAAACCTGGAAAGCAAGTTGTTAGGAAGGTGAGCCATACTCTCCAATCAAACGTCAACCCCGAGTCTCGGCGCAGTTGCTTTGCTGGCACAAACGCTGATAATGACAACTTCGCAGATCGATTACCGGCTCATTCCCATCATGGGTCTTCTGTACTTGCTATCTCATATCGACCGAGGCAACATCGGTAACGCAAAGATCGAAGGCATGGATGTTGACCTCAAGTTGACGGGGAACCAATACAACATTGCGAGCACCATCTTCTTCGTGCCGTACATTATCTTTGGTATGTACACAGAGATGTTTCGTGCTTCAACCCAATGATCCGGGACGGAGAGCTAAGTTGAGAACCCACAGAGATTCCGTCCAACATCGTCCTTAAGAAGGTCCGTCCTAGCTTATGGTTGTCATTCCTGGTGCTGTCATGGGGCACTGTTATGACGCTCATGGGTGTCGTGAAAAACTTTCAAGGAATGGTCATATGCCGAGTGTTTCTCGGTCTCTGCGAGGTAAAGGGTCTCGTTTGTTTCAAAGCCGTTTCCTGGAATATTCCAGGCAAATTTGCTGCGAAAGCTGATGGAACAATTTGACTAGGCCGGCTTTTTCCCCGGAGCGGTATACATTGTCACCACCTGGTACCCCAGACACGAACTGCAGCAACGGCTAGCAATCTTTTACACTGCATCTGCATTTTCAGGTGCTCTGAGCGGACTTCTTGCTTTTGGAATCGCTCGAATGGACGGTCTTCGCGGGATCGAGGGCTGGAGATGGATCTTCCTTATTGAAGGCGCAGTTACCATCACTGCAGGTCTTGCTATGCCCTTCTTGATCCTGGACACTCCGGAGAAAGCCAAATGGCTTAGTGATGATGAAAAACGTTTCATCGATCTTCGCTTGCGACTCTCTGGTGTCCGCTCTCAGACTCAGGAGGGGGACAAGTTCTCTTGGCGATTGCTTTTTCAGACTATGACGGACTGGAAGATCGGCCTTGGTATCCTCCTTGCTTGGGCCAACTCTGTTCCGAACGCCGCTTTCAAGTTTACAATGCCGCAGATCATCAAACAATTGGGGTTCTCCACGGAGAAGGCACAGCCTTTAACCATACCCCCATACTTCTGTGGCGGCGTGTCGGCATGGATCACTGGCAGGTTCTCTGATCGATTCTCTTGGCGTATGCCAATCATCGCAGGGCCAATGACTGTACTAGCGGTGGCACTTGGAGTTCTCTTTCCTTACTCATCAGATGTTGAAAACAACGTCCCAGCAATGTATGTTGGGGTTGTTTTGGCTCAGATCGGTATCTACCCGCTTCTCCCTGGCATCACCGCCTGGATAGGCAACAACTTAGCGCCATCGTGGAAGCGATCTATTGGGATCGCCTGGCTTCTTGCCGCTGGTAACTTAGGCAGTAAGTTCCTGCTCCACATGTGCGTGTCCAATTGATAGACTATTTCACCTCAAGGTCTCATCGGGACAAATATATTTTTGGATAAAGAAGGCCCAAGATATCCCACTGGCTACGGTACCTCGTTGGGGATCATTTGTTTGGGGCTCATATCTGCCTTTGCTTTGGAATTCTTCTTGTGGAATCTCAACAAGAAGAAGTCGAGGGTCTCCGAGCTTGAAGTCCGCCAGCAGTTTTCTCAAGAAGAGCTTGACGGAATGGGCGAGAAGAGCCCGTTGTATGAGTACACCTTGTGAACATCATACATGGTCTCAGAGAAAACGGAATTAGGAGGGCATTTATAGACCTTTAGTGAAACACGTATTATCAATAAGCACTCATCCAGCGTAAATACAAATCGTGACCTGGGAGGTGAAATAGAAGCAGATCATAGCATGCGACCAGGGCATTAGATGCATAGGAACATATAACATCAAGCTTAAGTAGAAAAAGAATGAGAAAATCAAGACGTGTTTTAATCTTGAAATTCACCGCGCTGAACCAGACACCTGGCTGAGCCGTGCATCCATGTGCTGTACTTTTCTCGCTCGGCCCAAAGGTTCACCATACCAGCACGTGTTACGTTTTAAGCACACCATGTAGGTAGATGTTCACAAGGCGTCAACGCTTCTTTTTATCTAGAATAAGTTACATAGATACATCAGATTTTATAGCCTATATTTGATTTAAAGTATTACTGGCCTTTGAGTAGTGACAAGTATTGATCCCGTTGGATGTAAAAAGTTTCTCTGTTGGAAGGTTCATTCGGACTCTTGATCCTATAGAGACTTTTACAAATCTCCAAACATCGATGAAAACATTCTTGACTTAAACATCGAATCCACAGGTTTCTCTGCCGGAACCTGCCTATTTGTGAATTGCGAAAGCATTGGTCAGAGATCGAATCACCAAAACTATTTAGGAAGCAAATCTCCATCCCTTAGGCTGACCCGCAAGTCTCTCCTGCTCGTCCAATTCCTTGTTCTTCTTGCGGCAGTACCATTTCGTTATAAGAACGAAGATCACTGTCAGCCCGCAGCCAACAATGATTGCTCCGCCGCCGGTCTGGTAATATGGCTCTTGGTTCCGCAGGAAGAAGTATGGAGTAAACCAATGGGAGACGGAAGAAACACAGTTTGCAATAGCAATAAGTGCCGCTCGTTTCGTTCGTGGACGGGGAACCACGGTAGTCTCCCATGAGATTTGAAGCTGGAGATAGAGAACGATTAGCCAAGATCAGCGAAAATAACCTTAGGTGGGTACATTACATTAAGTCCAACGAAAGGACCAGTGACCAGCAAAATCATGCAGAAGTAACGAGCGCCGACATTGAGAGTGGTGATCATAACCACACAGTCGACGAGCGTGAGAAGAATAGGCACAATAATGTGATAGCCGTGCTCTAGCATACGCCCAGAAGACCAGGATACCGCCAACGTGACTAGAAAAGCAATGATGGGCGGGGGGGCTTGAATGAGATACGTGGTAGTACTATCGAAGCCCAGGGTAGCAAGGATCTATTACTGGTCAGCAATATCCAAGTTCTCAGATGAAGAGGAGTGTCCCCTACAGATGGAAAGAAGTCCTTGTAGGACTGCGCGATGATGAGAAAGAAGTGGATCGCAGAGAAGAAGCACGTGAACGGGTCTCTGAGTGCCATCCACACGCCTCCCCAGTAGTCCCCTTCGTCGTCCTCAGATCGGCCACCTGCTGACACGGTCTGCCTGTACTGAGCCATTTGTGCTTCCTCGGCGGTAAGAAAGTAGGAGCCCGTGGATTCGGGAAAGTTGGGGATGAACCAGTAGCTGATAAGAGCGACGAAAATGCTGACGATACCTGTAGCAGTGTCAGTCTTCATAATCACAACCAGAGCAGAACAGACGTTATCATCACCATACCTTCCAGCAAAAGAAACCACTGCCATGCTGAGAGACGTGCAATGTTGTCCATGTTCTGAAGGATTCCAGCGGCTAGAAGACCGGAGATGGCCTGAGAGATGGTGTTGCCAGCGTGCCAGATGCCCATTCGTAGAGGCGATTCATGCTTGGTGTACCACGACGAAGTCATGAGAGACACAGCGGGTACAAATGGCCCTTCTGTCAGACCAACAAGAAAGCGACAAAGCATGAAGCCCCATCCAGCAGTGACGGCAGGCATGGAAATCGTAACGAAAGACCAGCCCAGCATACAGCAGGGAGCAAAACCCGAGGTTTGCCCTTGGCGATGATGACGTTGGCAGGAACTTGCGAAATGATGTATCCGACGTAGAACAGGGAGATTCCGGCCGACCACTCGGTGTCTGACATGTGCAAGTCTTCCTGCATGCCAGCCAAGCGAGCGTTGGAAACGTTGATGCGATCAAGATAGCTAGGCGTCGAGTTGCAATGTCAGATCAAGATCATGTGCAAAGACGATCTATCTTACTTCATCATGAGCATAGCGCAAACCATGGGCAAGAACCTCCAGTCTAGTTTTCGAACAACAGACTTGTCAAGAGCCTTGAGCTCTTCGGGTGATTTGTCTCGGATGAGTTCATACTGCTCGAGGAGGGGGTCGCGGACCGGAGCGGTCTCTTCCAACTCAACTCCAACTTTGACGTCGATCGAGCCGCGTTTCGATTCGTGTGATGGGGGCATGGTTGCAGATTGAGATGATGCGCAGAAAGAATTCTTTACCAGGACAACTCAAAGACAAGCTCCTTTGAACAGTATTCCATGACGGCTTTATGTATTTATGTCTGGTGACTCGAGCCAAGCGTGCGCTGGATCCAACTTTGTCTAGCTGGTTGTGTCAGCAAAAACGTCGTCCACACATGCCTTCCCCCGCCCCAGAACCCCAGTTCCCCGCGATTCAGATAGGTTCTGATGTCTTGCGGGTTATCTGGGGTTTCGGTATTGCTGTGCCGGAATCTGTCCGACGACAGTAAAGAATACTCGGGCCAAGCCCGCCCAAGGGACCGATTCCTCGAATGGTCTAGCGCAGGAGACACCTCAGCAAGTTTAGCTTATCGCCAAGACGACGGACATAATCACTTCTCCAGATTTCTGAAGTGAACACTTGCGAATCTGGTCTGCAATTTGTCCGTTTCAGCCCAATCAATTGACTCCATAAGTGTTGGTGTGCCCCTTCGTCCGAAATGGACAGCCGCATGTAGCGTAAAAGCCCCTGGAACTTGTCTAGATCGCTAGGAACACTTTCACCCTCCCATCTCCGCGGCCTGGGCAGGGCGGGGAAACCCAGTGGCAAAACACGGCATTTTACGCTTACCTAGTACCTTTGAGGAAGTCCAGCACAGAGCCTTGCTTGGCATGATACCATAATCACACAGGCTGGGCACGATTCATTCACAAACAGAGCCTGGAAGACTTCACTATCAGTAGAATAAACGCAGGCTGTACGCTAAATCCTTCATAAGATGGTCAATGGATTTTCGCCGAATGTAATATGATCTGGACAAAGTCCGGAAGTTCCCGAAATCGATGTACTCGTCGCTATTTCTTAGTGCTTCAACGGAGTGTAAATGGACGATGGGTTGCCAACGTTGACCGAACAATCCTTGGGACTGTCGATCTAGCAGAGAGGACACTGGGACTTTAAGGTATCGCAATTATAATCGCACAGAGAAAAGGCTGTGAGGTGAGCGACCTCAACATCCCATAATATTCCCGACCCACCTGATGAGCCCGACTCAGAGTAGTCGTGCTAGAACTCCATGGCGTGGTTCACAATTTGGCCAGGCAGATTCGTCCTCACACTCCCAGTATGATTGCTGAGTTTTTGGGGGCTGCTGGGGGCGTTTCCCATGTGAAGGACATAATATCATCAATGAAAGAACGGAATCATGTTGAAAAGGTAGAGGGTCAAGACCAGAGTATGTTTTAGTATATTACCACGGAGCATATCAGGTACAGGATGTATCGTCGAAAGTAAGGCATGCCACAAGATGTAACTAAATTTCACATTCCACTCCGACATCGCTGACGCATGATGTTTTGAAGATGGCCGGAGCTTAAGCGTGTGAAGATTAAGTGAATGTACATCGGATGAACTGCTGTATACGACGAGGAACCACGGGTGAGAGTTCTTGCCAAATCTGTCTCTTGAAATTTCATCAGTGAAATTGAACATATCAGAATAAGCATTGCTACACATTGGTACCCACGTCGTAATTAATGTTTTTTTGGTCCATCATACGTGTAGAAAGAGCCATCAAAACACGCTGAAAGACTGACAATGCGGGGAATCTTGACGCTACAGTGGTGACGAGTGTTGAAGCCTTGTTGACGGTCTCGGACATCTTCGTGAGCTGTCGCTCAGTAGTGGAATCCAAATTTATCCGCCAGCTAAGGCAAACGCAGATGACGGCAGCCTGGAAAATATCATAAGCATCAATGAAGGTGCCAAAGAACTTGCCCTGAGTGAACCGATCGTTACGCCGATTGATGAAATGACCAGAGGTACACAGAACATCCAACTCGACATCGTGGACGCTGCCAAGCAAAAATCCTATGTCCCCGTCCGTATGACGCACGGGCGAGACTAACTGAATCAATGCTCGACAATTCAATTGCTGACTGAGATCCATGATATTCTCATTTGATGCAGAGCGCTCCAGGCTGGGTGGCAGGTCTCTCCAATGGCAGATGTTGCTGTAACCTAGCAATACACATCCGATCCCCTGCCTGTTCGGATGCTGGAAATTAGTTGCGCATGGTGTATCAGATAACGTGTCAAGGAAAGCTTCAAGTTCCTGGCCGTCTCGGCAGACACTGATGAAGTATCGCCTTCCTCTGCCGGTATCTGGGTTTTTAACTGTCAGAACAACTGTATCACTTCTCAAGGTTTCCGAGACAATCAAGATGTAGCAGACACACTCACTCGCACCGAAATATCGTCATCTTGGATACTCAGAGGGCGGTCCATTACAAGACTTAGAGTGCTAAATGCGGTCTTAGGTTAATGTGAACGTCTAAAGCTATTTTTGCACTTACCGGTCGAACATGTAGACACTCCAGAATAGCCATCTTCTCTTGTTCGTCTCGGCCACGGCCAGATCAAGGTGAGGGTCTGGTTCGCGATGGAGTCCGAGTGAAATGCTGGTTTTCACTGTGATACCAAGGAGGTGCCAAGCGGAGCCACCGGCAGGGTTGTGGAGGGAATAAACAAGAAGCATAATGATACAGTGTATATGCTCGAGCGTTGTATCGGAGCGCATAATAGCGGGAAGTTGCTTTAGCGCAGTAGCATAAAAACTGGAGCTGAGCATCGATAAATGTACCGAGTCTGGAGACATCAGAATACCATTGGCCAAAGCCATATGGACGTTGAAGATTTGGATGGGACTAGGTCTGACGCCGCCGTTAGATTGGCCGTTGACGCCAGCTAGCACAATCTCATATTGCTCCAGAAGACCGTCTTCATCCAGATAGGGCAGGAATATTGCTTATTCTAGGAACCTTCGAATGTGTCCAGTAGTTGCGTCGCGAGTGATTGACACAAGGTGACCATCTATGACAGGGGCACAGGGTGCCGGGCATGCCATTGAGGGTCTCGTCCATCGATAGCAAGTGCCCCAGAAATGATCTCACCCAAAGAAAATTTTCGGGGTGAATCGTCTGAGTGATCACGAGGCTCCGCCATAGCACTCCGAGACAAAAAGCCAATGGCTCCCATTGTGGCCCGTACAGAAGATTCCTCGTGATCCCGTGTAGAATCTGGGGCATGTGCTTGGCTAGACACGACTGATAAATCGTCTTGCAACCCAAGCTGAGCCGAACGAGCAGGCGATAAACCAACCGTCAACACAGTCCCTTGGCTTTCTGTGCGGGCTCGCTTTCGCGAAACATTCTGCATATTTTCCTCGAGACTTGCAACTCGTCTTTTCAGTGACTCTACATAACTTCAAGATGTCAGCAGCGAAGAACCCAAGTATAACAGCCTTTGGACGAATGAAGAGTTTTTTACCCGATGACAGACGAGTGTGAAAGCTCAGACAAGGTATTGAAGTCTTGGTTGCGCGGAATACAATCCACTCCCAGAGTGTGGCACGCTGTGCATGCTGGCAATCGTCGATCGCACTGTCAAGTGAAGCCAAGTGTTAGCCGTCATGGGCCGAAGGCGCGTGCACCAGGTTTTCACTTCGACCTTTTGTTTTCTTTTCCAACATCGCTCGCAAGCTTGCGGTCGAGTTCTCGGCGTCTGTGGGGAGTCTTCGGCCGGGTCGCCGGAGTTGGACAACTCATAGCCGGACGAGGCGGAACTTGTCGCCCGGCCTTCCGCCATCTACAAGGCGATATTCGGGTGTAATTAGCGAAGCATAGGCCTTGGTTAGTGGATGAATGACTTAATGATCACATCTGGCGGCAAAAGAGAGGATTGTCGTCGTCGTCAACGTCAATAACTTGGCGGCGATGAGGTTAATGACGTGTGGACGCACAATCCTTCACCCCTCTCCAGAGCCATCTAGCCGAACCGGCACTAGGTCACGTGTGCAGCCGAGATATTGACACGATTAGTCATCTTTGACCGAATTCCCCCAGAGTTCCATAAGGGCCCATGGGGTAGAAAAAAATTGACTCGTCCCCGCGCCCCGCGGTAGCGACGCAAGCAGAGCCATCAAGCCACGCGTCAACATAAAATAAGACAAGACTATCAACAGAGTCCACACATGATCACGTAATCGGCATAGATGAGCAGAAATTCCTGCTGGGTGCAGTTCACGTGATTCGTCAAGGGATACTAGGCGTCAAATCCACATGATTAACGATGCTAGTTTCGATTCCTGTCTGCTGTAACCTCTTGACAAACTACCCAACATCTAAGCTCACGGCATCCCCACGAGCATCAACTGAAGTTTGGACACCGCTGACCAGCTGAGTAATCTATGCAGATCCGTTTGTCTTGCCCCCAGTTGCTCTTGCGCTCAAGCTGGCCATTTCTGTGGCCCTCTTGGTCGCGCCAGCAATCAACAGGGGACCATCGGTAGCAGCCATGACCCAGCGGGCGCCCATGGCGCAGAATTTCTCCACCAAGTCCAGGCGTGAGTGAAGACCGCCGATACCAACCCACTTGCCGTGCTTGTTGCACGCAGCAATGGTGCGTTCATAAGCCTCCGTTACTCTGGGGTTTTCGTAATCGCCGGGAATACCCATTTCGGCAGTTAAGTCGTTGGTACCAATGAGCAGAGAGTCGACACCCTCCACGGCGGCAATCTCATCGACTAGCTCAAGTGCCTCGAGCGTCTCTATCATGGGGATAACGAGAGGTGCGTCGTTTGTGATAGGGTTGGAGACCTTTGCCGGAATTGTGCGAAATTGATAGTGAGGCAGTCCGTTGGTCGAGGAGCGTGTGCCAATTGGCTGAAATTTGGCTGCGGAGACGACGTCGCGAGCATCCTGGACACTGCGGATGTGCGGTACAATAACGCCAAGTGCGCCACCGTCCAGGATTCTCGAGACAAAGAAAGGGTCTTTGCTGGGGGCTCGGACGATGGGCGAGATTCCGGCATACAACGCGGCTATGCAGAGTTGTGAAGTCGTCTCGAGATCGAATGACGAGTGTTCCATATCGACTAGGATGCCGTCGAAGCCAGCTGTCTTAGCCATCATCGGGAGCTCAACTGACTTGACCAGCTTGACGCTCAGCGTGGATGCCACTTGATTTCGAAGAAGCTTCTCCTTGAACGAGTGGGGAATAGAGACAGACATCTTGAGAACTTGAAAAGGTATGAAGTGTCACGAGCTTGATTATTTTCTTATGCCGCATGCAGCGTGCCACGAACGACGGTGACATAACCATTGATATATTGGTATTTGATGGTGACCACTTTTCTTCCTTTCCGGACCATTGCCGAGGTTGTCCTGACTCTGTCGGTGCCCCGGAGAAGGATTGTCGGTACTCCGTTTTCTTTCTTTGGATGCCGTGAAAAATCGGCGTGGGTTCCCAAGCTGACGGTCAGGGGATATTTCGGGGTGATTCCGTTCGGTATACTGTTGTACCGTGCAATCCCAATTAGTGACCCGGAGCCTGCCCGATAATCTCGGATTGCCTCCGACAGGAGGGCTTTGGTTTGCCCAATAAAGCAATTGCGGCAAGCGGCGCAATTATGGCCTCCACAATTGCGCCTTTCATAAACAGGTCAATGATTCTGTGTGTAATAATAGATGCTTTAGAAGTCCACTGTTACTTCCCGTCCACCTTAATCAACCCAACCCGTGATTTGGGCACAGCGATCCTACGACTGAGGCAAGCCTTTGGTCCCATCCATCACCACCATATTCATCCCCTTATTGTTTTCTTTCCCAAAATTAACCTCCATCATGGCGCCCGGAATCGTGTCTGACCAGCGGGTTGATCTTCTTCCTGGTGCGAAGCCAACAGTTTACGTTTTGGATTCATTCCAGCCCGAGGTCCTCTCCTTCTGCAAGGAAAACTTCAACGCCATTCTACCAGACCAACCCGAGCATGCGAAATGGAAAGAGAATGCCCGCTTTCTTCTGGTCCGGTCATCACGTTTGACAGCCGAAGACATTGCAGAATGCCCCAATCTTTTGGCCATTGGAAAGCAGGGTGTTGGCATCGATAAGATCGACGCAGATGCCTGCTCGGCTCGTGGGATAAAAATCTTCAACACGCCTGGAGTCAACGCCCGGGCTGTGGCCGAGCTGGTCCTTACGTTGGCAACAGCAGTCGCGAGACAAGTTGGCAGTATCACCCAGAAGCAGACAAGCGGGATTCTCGTCCCAAAGGAGAAGTGCTCTGGTCTTATTTTGCACCGCAAGACCATTGGAGTGCTCGGCATGGGCAACATTGGAAAGTGTGTGGCCCAAATTTTCCGCGGGGCTTTCGAAGCAGATGTCATTGCCTATGACCCATACCTCCCTTCCGAGGCTTGGTCAGAGATTCCTCACCAGCGAGCCAAATCCGTCGAAGAGGTTTTATCGGCCTCCGACGTTCTTACCGTCCACATGCGCCTGACACCAACCACCAGGGATTTGATTGGGTATACCCAGTTCCAAGCCATGAAGAAGACCGCCATCGTCATAAATACTGCTCGTGGCGGTATCATCAACGAAGCAGACTTAGAACGTGCCTTGTCCGAAGGTCTCATATGGGGCGCAGGCTTGGACTGTCACGAGCAGGAGCCCCCAAGCCAGGAGAGGTACGGAGCCCTGTGGAATGCCGGCGCAATCAGCACACCCCACATTGGCGCAGCCACAAGAGAGACTCAGGTTCAAACCGGGATGGCGGCAGCCACACGCTTACTGGAATATGCAAGGAGAAGAGTAGCATAGATGATTGGGAGTAGCATTATTGGATTATTTGACGAATAAGGTACAAATAGGTCAATTGGAATTTCACTGGTGATGTTATAATTGATCACGGTTTCTTTTTGTTAAAGACTTTGTATTTCACTTCTGACACAGGCACAGCGAAGTGAAGACACAGGAAAAGAACCAGAAAAAAAGCTCTTGCCAGCCTTGGGTAACAATAAGCTAGGTAGATATTCACGATATGGATTACACTGTCTACAGTTAGTTATCTCTGGGAGACGGGTTAGCCCGGTGGTACACCGCAAAAGTCACCACCTTACCAACCTCCGCAGCACGCGTTACTGCTCGAACTAAAGTGTCCAGCATGTACGCTAACTCACACCGAACGAGGGACCCAGGTCATCGATTTATTTGTAGACCTATGAAAACTCAGTATGATCTGGTAACCCGGAATGTCTTGTCGGGTCACCGTAGACGTATTCTCCGAGCACTGTTTCCATGTTCCATAAAGTCTCGTCATTGAGAAATGCCCAGTCTAATAAATCGCTTCCTGGAGAAACGTTGTCAGGAATTTCCAAAGAGGGATAATTGCTCCCACCGGCGAATATTGACGCAGTTGGATCCGCCGTCATCCTTTCTAAGGGAAACGAGAAATTGAACTGGCTGAAGGTAGAATCGCTGGGGTTATGGTCTTGACATCTGTTGTTGTTTTCTGTACTGGCGACTTCGGCACTTGAGGGATTGTGTAGTTGAGTCCTCATAGAGCTTGTGAAACGGCGAGAAGACCGTTCTGGAGACCCTGAAGAAAGCATTGAGCCCCACCGATCAGATGTTGTACTGTGAGTGATGTGGTCGGACCACAAGCTCTCCAGAATTCGGTTCAGCTTCCGGGAAGTGTTGCGCCTCAAAGCTTCGAACACAATAACATAATGTCTCGCACTGGACAATTGCTCGACCATTTCCCTGAGTGTCTCTTCGCATTGTGCCAAACCGTCAGAAGCGTGTTGAATATCTTCCTTGTCCAGAGCCGATGCTGCAGAGACACAGAACATGACGGACAAGCCCGCCGTGAAAATCATGTGAAAATAACTCCGAGTGTGAGTAATGAGGGGTCGATGCTGACATAGGTTGGAGTAGACTTGTATGGTTCTGAGAGCCGTTCTCAGGCACAGAATGGAGACGTGTCGTGGCGTTTTGCCGTCCCGTTTGGGCACAAGATCGATTGCCCTCCGAACCAAATAGAGCTGCTCTCGGGCGAGCAAGAGGTCATACCAATCTTGGGACTCGTAGAGGCACTTTGGGTGCTGGAAAACGGGCGCATGATCTCTCCACTCCTGAAGCTCATGCATCAGACGGCTTACTGTTGCGTAGATGTGGCCCGGTGCGAGATGACTTTATGAGGGTTCTGAATGATTTCGAGCAAGCTTAGAGAACTCTGTGTGGATCCTGGAGGAAATTTGTCTCAGACGCACTGAGGTAAAGAATACCGTCATCTCACTCGGGCCAAGTGAGACGTGACTTATTTGAAAAGCTTCAAGCCCTCCTGCGGACTGTCCGGCGACCACAAGATCTTCGTCGTTCGCGTCTGCTGGAAACGCTGTTTCGATATCACGGTCGTCAATCGCAAAAGGCTTTCCAAGTAAGGTGGAGCTGTATCTGTCAATCATGTAAAACTGCCAGAAGACTCGACGTTTCATCTGTGCGTGTAAGAGACTTTGGCTTGAGTGGTCGTCAAGGTGTAGCCCTTGCTCAACACAGAGACGCCCACACAGGCGGATTACATCCCATATCGATGTACCTAAGAATGTCAAATTTGATTGCACACAACGTGCTATCATTTGGCTTACCGATGCGATGATAGATCCCAAACCGACAAACTAGAAGCAAATCCTGCACAGAATCTAACCCCCTGGTCAGAAAGTCTGTACCTACATGCTGGAGTGCAGCAAGGTAGTAGCCTTCAGGATGTTGTCTGTGGGTGCCGTTTCTGTATGGAAAGACAGAGCCAACTGCCAAGATCATGAATGTTCGAAAAAGCTGATGGCTCGAGGCTGGTCCACAGACAGGCGTTGGCGAAAAGACTTGACGACAAAGAGCCTTGACCTCATCACGGCACAATAAAGGACTCTGGACATGGGACCAGCTGAGGCTACAGGGACGTTAGCTACTTAGTAGACGCCAGTCAATCTAAGACATCCATGGATGGATGATAGGGGAGAGCAATGGCCGAAACATACTACTTCTCAAACAAGACTTCGGCGTCTTTTGCAGTCGGGAGCGCACAAGGTTCAATCAGGGGCTCGGGAACATTTGGAACTCTGGCTAGAATTTGCAACAACTCAGTGTTGTTTCGTCTCAAATCTGGGTCGGTGAAAGGTGAGGCCATGAATCTAAGAAAATATCTCAGTAAGACTCTGTAGCCGATTCGCCCGAAAGTCAACAAACCCGAGCCCTTCGCCTTGCGACACGTGGGAGCTCTCGATTGAGGCAACGGTTCGGCCAGCCCCAACATTGGGATGATGATAAGGCTCCGATGTTTTGATTCACTGTCCCGAATTGTCTGTAGTCTTGTCGCCAACAGCTTTTCTTGTTGTTCCAAGCGGTCGATTTCCCTGCGCACCCGCCGTGTTTGTCAATCAGACGAATGAGAAACGAAGTGTCGGTCATGACCTACGCTCTAGATAACGACTCATCGCCCCGTGAGTTGAGAACAGCACACTCGCTGCCACTTTTCACACAAGGTGTACATTTTGGCCTTATGCTATCACACTGGTGAAAGTCAGCTAGCTCCGCCAAGCAGAGCTGAGCAGTCAAACTTGGAGACGAACGCTTGAGAGGGCGACTTTGAGCGGTTGACGTTGTTCCGTGCACGTACTTTGATCTTTTTCTGATAGCACAGCTGGCAGGCTGGAAGCCGGGGTAAACGATCTTCGGCAGAGTCCATAGTGTCCATCACTGCCAAGGGCCAGACCTTTCCAAGACAGCGGTACAGGCTGTGAAACTGTGTCGTGTTAAGCAACTCAGTGAGAGGTATTATTTTCGGACGAGCTCCGACGCTCACTCCGCTGGTCAATGCAAGCTCGGCTTTGCTCGGCTATTCAGATCAGCCACACCTAAACCCAGCCCCACTGTGGCATGCAGCTGCGTGCGACAGCACGGACCTCCGAAAGCCAGACCGGAGCCTGGCTCTGGCCGGCTCCGAAGATCTCCCGGCTTAGTAAGGTCGCCCAACAGCCCTCCTTTTTGCCGCTCTGGCCACGCGTCTCAGTAGCTTAGAGAATCAAGCTCACCTTCATGTGAGACCACCATCTGGCCGTTGAAAACAAGCATTGCTGCTCTCGCTCCAAGCGAAGGTGTGGGAATAGTGGTATGGCAAGGTAAAGGCCACAGGCCCAGCCGGGCCACGGCCGTGGGCCATCCATGGATGGCGATAAGGCCGATGAGGCGGGGCACTTACGGCCTTGCGTAGCCTTCGGCCTTCGGCCATCAACTTGCCAACAACATACGCAACGAATACAGTCTCTTGACCCTTCCGGATACCCTCGCTTCGCTACACCTGCTTCCAATAGAAGGTGAGCTTGTACTTGTATGAGGGGATCATTCGGTTTGCGTGTACCTCAGCAACTGCGGATCGAGTGGTCACCGCAGGACTCTCACCACTTTCAGAACTCTGTGGATGCAGAGTCTCTTTTTCCTTTCATTGGTACTTATTTGCAAAAGGGACATGATGTCGAATTTGAGCGCTCAAAATGCTACAATAATAAAACAACGGCAAGGTTTCGCTCTCATCCTAGTTTCAATTGCGAACCCAGCAACCTGCAAAGCCTCTCATTGTTTTGGTCGGTTCTTTCCACTTTGCATCCATGACATCCATCAGATACTGAGAGCAGTGTTCGGTATGCCCGGGGTTGGTCACGACGGAGTCAATGGCGTCCCTTTCGTCGAAGAGTGCATAAAATTGGCGTCTCCACATTATGGCGCAGTGGTTGATGTGATCTCGAATGGACGTCCAGTAGAAGTCTCTCTCCGACATCTCATCGACGCTCAACCGCTGTGTCATGTTCATGTCGGCGAAGGCACCCCAGCTGCCATCCTCTCGATATTCATCAACCGAATCTTTGTCGAAGCATGGAGCTGGCACCCAGTGGTTCAGTAATATGTCGTACTTGCAACCTTGTGCCCTCGCTTGTTCTGTCGTGTTTCCGCACGAGACGAACCGTCGGCCGGTAGTGATGTTGTGCCGGTTTCCCACTAGGTTGGTTCCCGACAGGCCAATCGTCGTCGAATTCGTTGTTGCAGCAGTCGGCGTCGAAGGAGCAACGATCAAAAAGACTAAAACCCAGACTAAAGAAGTGGCCACGAAAACCACGACATGGGAAAGAATAGTAGTTCGGCGTCGGACTTGACGTTGCGGAGTACTAGTCTCCTCGGCGGTCGGGTCGTCCGAGTATTTTAGGAAGGGCTGATATTCGGGAGTTGAAGACATTCTGGGTGCGGAGTTGCGTAGAGCTATTGCGTTGGTCGGATGGTGTAAGTGTCGAAAGGACACGCGTTGGGCCCCTCCGCGGGGCAGGCTGTAGTTTTATTTGGCTAGTGACACACTCCACGTCCCTCGTCCATGTTGAGACTACGGTGAAGGCTGTGCGTGTAAATGTATGTGACATTATTTGTTTTGAATCGAGACTCTGTGCAGCCGAGCTTCCCTGCTTGAGTGCTCGCCATCGTGTTTCATCCGAACAGTTGAACCTGGAATTGGGCCTGATGTTTCAGCAAGCGGGAAGGCCTATTGGGTACTTTAAATTTCCGCATGGTTTGTTGTTTTACGATTGGTGATTCAAACTCAGGCTCAAGGATACGAACGAAAATCACTGAGCTTATCGCTGAGGATCTGCGGCATACAGTATCGCGCCACTCGTTCGCGGTAGGTATGGCGGCTGCTGCATGTGTTCAGGCAATGGACCCAGCTCGGATCCGGATGGAACAAGGATCCCGATTGCATCCGGAAGTCTGTGCGAAGGGCCGAAGACCTCCAGTTCACCGGGTCGTAAGGCGTGCAAATGAGGCGAACCGCTAGGGCCGCTCCAACTGTTCAACGTTGGCTGCCGCTTGGCCCCGCGACAGTGCCATTCTACTTTTTGAACGTTGCCTTCCAAGCTGTCGGTAATATATATGGTCTTATTCTCCGGACCACCGAAGCAGCAATTGGTCAAGTTGATGCCGCTTGTCCCACTGACGATTCGCGCTTTGGGTATTCCATCTGAATCCACTACAAAGACGGAGCCCAGGCTCGGATGACAAATGAATAAGCTACCCTCCTCATCGACGGCGAGCCCGTCTGGACCGGAATTGCCAAATGATTGGAAAAAAACGCCCGCCTTTGTAGTCGTTCCATCCGGATGAAGTGGAAGGCGCCACACTTGGTTAGAGCGCGTCATCGCTACAAAGAGAAACCTCTCGTCGGGGGAGAGAGCGAGACCATTGGGCGACACTCCGTTTTCGACGAGAGTTCCCAACTTCCCATTGGGCAACAGTTTATAGACTTTGCCTGTCTGGTCTGTCATGCCCGTTTGGCCTTGATCGGTGAAGTAGATGCATCCTTTCGAGTCAACAATCAGATCATTAGGCCCTTTGAATCTCTCAAGATGACGTCGAGTCATCAAGCGTTCGATTTTTCCAAGCGAAGGGTCAAATATGAGCAGCCCCTGTTGAATGATCCTATTTAGAGAAGTCTACGAAGGCCAGACCAGGACAGTTTTGTTGATCATACCTGCTTATAGTCTGCCACAACCAAAGAGCCATTCTTCATCGCAGCCAGGCCATTGGGCTCCCCGTCCCATTCGGCTGCGACGGTTATTTTCTTGGCAGGGTCGATCTTCAAGATTCTGCCGTAAGGAACATCCACAACGTACACGTTACCGGTGTCGTCTGCCACAGGCCCTTCAAGAAATATGTGCTGAAATGGTCTAGCAAATCCACCTCGCCATTCTGTCTCCTTCCCGAGACATCGCTGACTGTCTGGCACACGCACATAAAGCTCGGCTTGAATGATCGGTGGCACAGGATAGAAATTCATGTTGAAAAAAATGATCGACAATCGTGATTTTGCATGGAACGAAGAAAGATGACAGAAGTGCTCTTCGCGTCTGCCTTTTCCCGGCGTTGACTGGCAGAATTTTCAAACAGTATTTCTCATAAGAGAGCTGACCTAGAGGGACCCGATGATCGTTGGAAATCCTCCGGCCTAACATACGTGGATATTGGCGACGGGGCAAGTCCGGTGGGGAGAGCGACCGAGGGACATTCTCCGGCGGACTGAATCTCTGCACCTTCGGGGCTTGTCCGAACTTGTACCTAATAGTACATGACCTGTCCGACGTACCCCAGCGTCCCCGCACTTGAGAGCTAAACCACTATGGAGTCCGGGGAACTTCTGGATGGACGCCGCGTACGATCCCGAGTTCCGAGCTCTCCTGGGATAATAAACAGTAGGGTCAACTTTTCGGACCACAAATAAATCCAACCTTATCTTTCTCAACCTATTGTGTACCCTCCGTTTCTTGATTCATCAATATCATCATGTCTCTGATCAGTGCTACGACTGCCGCTGTGAAGAACAGCCCCAGAGAAATCTTCAACTGGTATCTCCTCTCATGCACCTGGATATGGAGCTTTTCTGGGATGGCTAAAGGTTTCGACGAAGGCAAGTAACCTGTTCACCATGATACCTCACACTGGTGAAGAACTGTGGCTAATCTGAGATTTGGTATACAGGCAACATCGCCTCTCTCGTTACTATGGCTGTCTTTAAACAGCGGTTTGGGATCGACAATCAGTCAGAAACCGAGTACTCAAATACAAAAGGCTGGATCGTGGCAATCGCCACCGCTGGTGCGGTCTTCGGATGTCTGGCCTGCGTTAAACTCACAGAGAAACTCGGCAGAAAGTTGACCATGCAAGTCTTCACTTTGATTTACATTGCTGGGATCTTAGGTCAAACATTCTCGTCTGGCAGTATGGCTGGACTGTACATCTCGAGAATTGTTTCAGGTGTGGGTTTCGGAGCAACTACCGTCCTGCCACCGGTTTACATTTCAGAGGTAGGTCGATGAAAAGTGCTTCCCTAAGTTTCCAATCGAACACTAACACTTTGGTTTTCAGATCGCCCCTCGCTCGATCCGTGGCCTGCTCACCTTACAATACACCTGCTGTCAGCAACTGGGCGTTGTCTTTGGTTTTTTCTTTAATTACGGGATTACCAAGCACTTCGCCGGTTCCCAGGTGCAATGGCACCTGCCGACCGCTCTTCAAATTGCACCAGCCATCATATGGGGGCTGGGTACCTTTTTTACTCCAGAATCGGCACGGTTTCTCTTGTCTCGTGGAAAATCTACAGAGGCTCTCAAAGTTCTGTGTGACTTCCGGAAGTTTCCGGCAGACCATCCCTATGTTCAGGAAGAGTTCAGAGCGATGGAGGCCCAGCTCGAACATGAGATGGAGATCGTGTCTGGAGCCTCACGCTGCCATTTGTCAACCTTAGGTCTTTGGTGCTGCATCATAGGATGCGTCGCTTCAGAAGTATCCCACTCGATCCACAGGCTCAGAAGCACCCCAGGCGATGTGGCCAGAACTTTGGGTGAAAGTACTGTAAACCTTGTCAACACTTCGGCCAGTCTACTGCGTACGGTCTCCTGCAGGCTGCTGGGCTACTCCACAGACCTCACGGTTGTGTGGTCTCCGACGCATCCATCTCACCGACTACAATTGTGGCAAAGACAATGAAGTTTCGCTTTCTGAACTCGATTTCGCGAGTCCGCCTCACCTACACCTACCCGTGCAACATTGACAAAGTCAAAAAGATGACTCACCTGGTGCGCGAGGGCTGGGTAACCACTATCCGGGGTCCAATCTTTGAACTATGGTCCGCTGGCGCAAACCTATGTGTTTTGTGTAGCGTGCCTGAGGGGGACACCAGCACTGCTTCGGGAGCTGTCTAGCATAGGACCGTGTCCACTCCTAGGCCCGAGGCACCAGCCCCGCTATCAAAGGAGCGCTAAGTAGCACATGGCTTCGTGCAGGGGTCACATACAACAGCCCGACGCTATCCGCACATCACCTCAACAAGAAAATTGCCGTGATATCGGTTGAGCAGACTCGGTTCGTCTTCCAGCGACAATTCGCCTCAAGGACGAGCGTTCCACCGTACAAGATGACCGTCAGTCGACCCTCCATATCTTCTGGCAACCGAGTGACAGGGAGCCCCGCGCGTTACTACGGGAGCCTTTGGTTCTGGTCAAGGACTGCCGCCCCTGTCAGTCTAGCCCAACAGCGCAAAGTGCCAACAGGGCTGCTCTGCGACCCCGCCCTCGCGCTCGGCGTTTCTGTGAGGGTAGCCCCACTACAGGGCACTACTTGGGCCACCTCACACACCCCTCAGATGTAGCTAGACTTGCCCAATACAACCACACCATGCCACTCAACCAGACCAGGCTCACAGTTTCCTTCGTACCATGTGGCCCGTCTCCACTTCAATCAAGCCACTTTACGCTGCTGTGTAACAATACTAAGGAACTAATTGCGAAACCAACAAGCAACAGGCTAAGCTGGCTTAGATAACCATGTTAGAATTGGGTATTGCCAAATCATTAGCAAGCCATCTTTGGAGCTTCCACCTGAGAACTGATAAAAGCAGCTCTTTTAGCGCTTAGTGAATACGGCTATGATCTTCCATCCTATAGTATGTAAAATGCGACCCATATCACTACTGCGAAAGGTGTTGACGGTGAGATCTGGCGCAACCCATCACGCCTGTTGTGAGCCACTAATAAGAAGAATGACCTGGCCGATAGCAGATGCTCGGCGCGAGAGGGTTGCTTCATTGCGCCACCACCACAGTCCTGTGGGTGTGTTGCCATGCATTGGTGCTGCGAGGAGGCTGTGAAGGCGGGTTAGTTCCAACACGGAAAGACGCGTCGTTGCAAAAACCATTCGTTTGTCCAGGCTTGCATTCCTTCGGGCCAGATTTCTGACCTCTATTACGGATCCGGGTTGCTGCACATCCCTTTCACCCCTGAACCCTAGTCTTGGCGTATCTTACCGACGAATGGAATTAGTTTCCTGATCAAGTACAACGTAAGTAGACCATCCGTGAAGACGGCTTGATTGGCTGAGATGTCATTCAAGATTGCATGCCGTTGGCGGCTGCAGCCAAATCACCCTGGAACTGGTTTCTCGGGGTTGGAGAGCTGTGATGTGGAGCTATTTCCGGGCATTCACCCGATGCATGCCAGCGTCAAGCCGGCTTGAGCTCCCAGAGCGGCATTTTGCTCCGAATGCAAATGGTGGGCTGTTTATCCACGGATCCCTGCGCTCCGGTCGGATCGCAGACTGTTCGTTCTGGCGAAACGGTGTCAGACGTCTACTGTACCATATGCAGAGAATTAGCTCAAGTGAATTTAGACAAATCTTACCTCGTCATTGCTTAGGTCCTCAGAAGCCGCTTCGCTTGTCTGTACGAGAAGTACAAGAAGGACTCACACCGCAAACCTAAGACAACTTTCCCAGTACACCCGACCATCCGCATCTAACCTACTCGTTTGAATCAACGTCCCCTTACTCCTCATCCCAACTTTGTCCCACTATCAAACGATGTAGGTTAAGACATGTGCCTGCTTGTCCAACTACACGCTAATCTGAACCTGTAGGTGCGATACAGAAAAGGTCACCAAAACAGTCACAAAGCCAGATGGCACCGTGGAACACACATACACCGAGAAGAAGAAGGACTGCGGTTCGGTGATGTGCATGACGTCGGCCAGCTACAATCCAAACCCGCCGAGGCCTCACCAGCCATGAGGTTAATCTCCGCGACTGATCGCTGATCACCAAGTTGCATTGCGAAATGTGATTGTACGTGAGATTTGTTTCCATTCACGTATACCCCGTGTTTCCAAATGCTTATTCTCGTCATAGGATCACCTACTCGGTTTTGACTATGTCTTCAAGGACGAATGATTGAATCATAAAGCCATGGATCAATCTTTGAATAAGTGACAGATTCCGTACTCCTGCAAGTGCAGAGGCGCTACAAGTAACAATCGACGCAACAGAGGAAACGGGATATTCAACTATTCAATTCAACTAGCCAGTACACACTTTTCTGACAACCACGCTCGTATCTTTTCCAGTCCCGCAAGATCATGGCTTTCCTTTGAGATGATATAATCATCACCCTCTTCCTTCCACCCAGTCGATCCACCGCTCGTGCCCATCCTGTCGCCCGTTGCGCGGCAGGACCCGAAGTCTATCAACACCGGGATCCCGTCTCTAACCATCACGTTCATCGGACAAAGGTCGTTATGTACTAAACCTCTGCTGTGCAGACCCTTCACGATCGATGTCAAATCTCTCATGAAGGGCTCCGGGTCGACAGACCCGAGACCGAATTCTAGAAGGCGATAAAGACTTTGACCCTCCACCCTGTCGAGGACAATGCCAGTGATGCGGCCTCTCTTGACCCGGCAGCCATGATATCCGACAATGTTGGGAACTGGGTTCCTGGATATAATTTCCAATGCCCGAGCCTCATCAAGGAGAAGGTCCCGCAACTGTGAGAGCCCCTGGCCATCTTCGCCTTTGAAGAAATAATAGTCATGTAGACTCGGCCTTTTGATATACACTTCTCCGTCAAGATGCCCTGGGGCAACTGTGAAATGACTAGGGAGCTCGGGGTATATGTGCTCGTCAGGAATTTCGTCAAGTGCTGCTTCGATCTCTGCTGGCGTGACGTCTTTACTTGTAACTTTGTCGATTCTTCCAACATATGCGACGTCATCGTTGCCGAAGGCTGCGAAGCCACAATAATCGATCGTGGTGCCAGAGGTGCATACATCCCAAGATGTCAAGGTTTTCCGTAGGGTAGCTAAAGATGGGGTCATCATGGATTTTATGGATGTGGGATTTGAGTTCTAGGCGCGGCAATGGCCAGGTATTTGTATTACTCATTTGTGGGCCCCACCTCTGAACAGGGGACATTAGTCAGACTCAGCTAGCTCAGAAGGTACGAGCCGGGGTCCCGGCTCGGGGCATAGTATGGCCGCTCCGCCCCCCGTATATAGCTGGGTTGGCCTTGGCCAACCCACCCCAAGGTATCTTCACCCCACGAAAAGCAACCCCATTGTTACTATGTACGACCCCTGTGCAAGAACAACAGTTGACCGACACACATGGGCGGCGGGTGGCTAGGACAAGGTATTTGTACCGCAGGATCTCGGGGTCATCAGGAACTCAATCAGGATTGGAAGAGCTCTGGTTCAAGTCACGTGATAAGATAAGAGATTAGATTCGTGCGCCAAGGATACGGAAGGCCAGCGTGAGGCAAAGCTCAGATAGTGTGAAGGGGCGGTATAGGCCTGAACTCGGCTCGTGGGGGCTGCTCTCGCGCACCTCAGGTCCCGGCTGGGGCGGCGGTCCGCTCGGCTCGGTGGTAGAGCCGGGGATGCGGGGAGGGTCCTATGCTGCCTCGCAGTAGCTCAAGCTCCTCTCGGTGCCGCTGAAGACGCAGCTCCCGCCTGGCCACCTCGAGCTCCCTCTCAAGTTCTTGTTCTTCGGCGGTCAGTTGCTCGAGCCGCTCGCTGGCGGTGCGGGCTTGCCCCGCGAGCGCACCGCTGTTGGGCGGCCCCATGGGCCCGACCAAGGCTTGTTTGTTCATAGTGTCCGTCTCCTGCTCGGTAGCGTCGCTGTCGCTGGGCTGCTGCTGGGCAGGCTGTGTAAGGGCGCAAGCGGTAAGGGGTGGCGTGAGGGCCTGGCTGGGTGCGGCCATATACGGGCGCCTGGCGGGCCGAATGCGGCCAAGCCACGAGATAATTGAATACGTAGCTAGAAGTATAGATAGTAAACTTATACGGGGTAATATACCTATGTAAAATAGTTTATCCCTAATAATAGAAATTATAGTTTAGTTAATTACTTATACTATTATTTATCTATACTTATAGAGTGTATTTATATAGGCTTTATTATTATAGAAAGAAAGATACACTTATTCATCACGGAACTCTAGTTGGTTAACGAACGATAGGGCGCCTTTTTATAGTGAAGCATGGCCGATTCTTATCTTTCGTCTCGCCTTGACCTATTCCTCCGCACGGAAGCGCCTGCGACAGAATTCCGGGTCGTTGCCTGCGCACTCCAATTGCTTGGATACAGCAGCTAATTAGTAGACTTGCCAGCACGAAACACCAAACCAATGCCATACATTTTTGCATGTACCAGAACAGTAGTATTCTCTACTGTTGTAAAACCTCACACATTTTCGCCTTCATTCTGGCCATCTGAATCGTGACATTCTTACGCACATACTCTCTCAACGGCCCAGACAGATTCCCTCCACCCCCTTTGTCTATATACTCGCCAACCAAGTCACTCGCATGCCTTTTCACCAAGTCGCCCATGTGCTCTTCTAACATGTCGCTTATTTTGTCCCTCACCAAGTCCTCCAATTCGTCCGAGATAGTTGGCATCTGCTTCTCAAGCTTTTCGCAAAACTCTTCCAGCTCACCAATGTGAACGTCAAGGTTCTCGAAGTCCTCCTTGACTAGGCCTTGTCGATGCTCCAGATTATCACAGATATCCTCCACTTTACTAAAACGTTCCTTAAGATCCGCATTCTGCCTCCGCAGTTTTTCCACTTCAACTTGCAGTTGCTTAATCTGATGTTCTTGCCGTAGCTGCTTGGTTTGTTGTTCTTGCCGTAGCTGCTTCTGTTAATATTACTATAAGTGATATTAGTGCTGTATACAGCGGTTTGTTAGCAAAAGGTGCCTCTTATAGTAATAGTATTATTTTATTTAACTTATCTATTTAGAATAGGCTTTATAGTAAAGACTTATATAAATTAAAACTTTTTAAATAACGATTTTAGTTAATTTATTAAATAAATTAATTAATAATAAAGACTAATCTAGTATTATTAATTATTTTATCTCCGAGTTCTTCCCTGGGTCTACTATTGGAAGGCGGGGAAGGGGAAAGGAGGCAACGGCGGCTACGATACGACTGTTTTGTGTTACTGGC